>JAMRYI010001008.1:0-51737 GCA_029231635.1 Ditylenchus weischeri
AAGTCACTGTTTTGGTAGTGGGGTTTCTTTATAGAAGACTAAAAATAAATGAAAACAACAAGAAAACATATTTCACCAAGCGTTCTGCTCTCAGCTGGCAATATCGCGCTCTAGTACAGTTCACTTTTTAGTACATTAAATACAAACGAAATGACCAAATACGACGTTAAAAAATTATTTTTAAAATTACCCAAAAAATATTTTTTTGCCTCCCGAAAAAGTCTTTTTGCCCCGAAAAATTTTTGCCCAGCTTATTTTTGCGCCCAAAAAAGCTTTGTTCATAAAAATGAGTTGAATTTTGAAATTTTATTTTCGTTTCGAGACTGAATAAATTTAAATTTTGCGCTTTTCAATTCCCGGGAAAATTTTCGCGAAACGGGATTTTGAATTTTGAGAAAACGGGAAACGGGATTTCAAACATTTCCGGGAAAGAAACCCCGGGATTACCTGGGGATTCCCATCCCGGTGCCAAGTATATTAATACAGTCAACCCTCGATATAACGACACCTCGCTATAACGACACCCTCGCTATAACGACACCAGAGAAATTTGGTTGGTTGCTTTTAACAAGGCTAATTTTACCCCCAGTATAACGACACCTCGCTATAACGACACCCTCACTATAACGACACTTCGGCGAAAATTTTTGAAAGAACATTGCCCTCGCAATAAACACATGGCAATTTTTACCACACGGCAATTTTTTTTTACAAATACTCACTCAAATATATTGAACTCTCAGACACTGACACTGTTATCTATTGTCTAAATTCTTCCCATATTTATGGCAAGCATGGAGGACTTCTTGAACGTCGATGCATTAGTGGAAATATGTACGTTTAATGCATCATTGCTTTTATGTTTTTCAATATTTATTAGTTTTAGGTGGTGCTTTGACATTGGACGAAATCGTTAAAGAAATGTTGGCAAGTGCTGTAGAAAATGGTGATCTCAGTGACAGCGAATCAATAGACATTGAAGAAGTTGAGAGTCAATCAGTCGCTTATATGCACAGGGTGCCTTGGCAATTGTCCGTCAATACGTTGAAGGAAACAGTATGGGTGCTACCGTACTCCATTTCAGTGATGGTCTAGATGACTTCTTTGATAATGAGCGCAGAAAGAAACAAACACAGCGAGAAATTACTGATTATTTTCATTCTAACCGTTGAATGTTGTTGAGAAATTTATGTTGTTACGACTTGGTTCTTACCCTTTATCCCGACCCCACCCAAGTTTTGATTGTTGAACTTTATTTTTATTTTGACACAAATAAGTTGATTCGCCTTTTTGGCGGCATAAAACATGCATGCAGGACCACACTGACAAAACTTTGTTCAATTTCCATGCTTTTAGGCTATTTTCCAGTATCCCGGAACCCTTTTAAATTAGGGTGGGGTCGGGATAAAGGATAAGAACCTACACTCTAATAAAAAGGTTTTAATTGGACTTGTTTGGGAGCGGTTTTTATCAAGCCATCCTCTATAACGACATTGAAAGATTTTTGTTCTCAAAACCCTCGCTATAACGACACTTAGGACGGGTCCCCAAAAGGCTGTGGTGACTGTGGTGGCTTGGATCCTGGTCTGTGGATGGCTACTAGATGGGCAAAGCCCAACCACAGGGAGTCAAGCAGAAATCGTGTTTTTGACATTATACAGTAAAAATATTGTTGCGAGAAAAATTAATTTGAGAAAGACAGAATTTTGAAATTTAATTTCGCAAAAGAAATCACGGCCATTTTAACACACTAAAATTTCTTGACACACCCTAAAAATTGAATAAAAAATTAAATGATTCGTTGTATCGAGCGTCAGTGTGCCTATATTCAGAACAATCCAACCAAACCAAAAAAAATTAGTTGTTTGTATCGAGCGTCGACTGTACTACAAGGTATCCCTTTTCAACTTTTAAAAATTTTTCTTTATGATCCAAAAACATTTTTAAAATCTGCTCGTAAATGCTAGTTGAAACTGCTATATGTGATTTGTTTGGTACTATTCGAATGCCTATTTTATGGAGAGCATTTTAAATCAAAATTGGCAAAATTAGTTAGAAAAACTAGAAAATTATGGACTAAAACAACTCAGCGATCAGGATGCACCACCCTGTAAACTTGTTATCAAAACTCTTGAAAAACTCTTTTGAGAGCGCCTTCCTTAAAACTTTTCCAACTTATGACTGGAAGCGGGAATTCTTGATTGTTCACTAAAAAGCTTTAATTTAAAACGTAGACAGGGAGCATATTTTTGCTAATATTTCGTACATTCTTTAAACTCCAAAGCTAAAAAAAGGAAAAAATTGCATTTAATAATTACCCCTAAATTATAATAACATCAAATAAATGTTTCAGTAATTTATTTTTATGGTCTAATTGTACGGCGATTAAATCAAACAGATTGCTCCCAAAAAGTAAAATGCCAAGCGCTCTATAGTTTGTGCTAAAAATGTATGTTCAACTAAACTTTTCCAGGCTTAGGCACAAATATTCAAAATTTGAGTTAAACACAGAATAAACAATAGATGGAGAAGCACCGGATGGCACCCTAATGCGATTAAGAACACAATAAACACTCGAAAATTGCTTTTTTGATTGATATTTTGTTTTGGATTTCGATTTGCGGTGCTCCCACACACATTTTACCAATCTTTAAAACAAAAAAAGGCAAGTGAGTGTGTGTAATCCAAGATTAAATGTTGAAAAACGAAAATAAGAAAATACAAATGTCTTGCTCTTCTCACTTCTACTTTTGGTTGATTAAATAATAAATCCTCAAGAGTTCAAACTCTGCATTTTTGCGGTGGCATTTAAAATTTTTGCTGCATTTTGGAATCAAAAATATAGGTTGGAGATCAAAATAAAATTATACAGTACACCACATGGAAAAATTCAGACGTCGTCTACACTCAGAAGTTTCTAGGTGGTATTTAATTCTAGGTTAGACTAATTGCTCAATGCAGAGCACAAATTTTGCTATCATTTTTAAAAGTTGTTTAATGAGATGCTTCAAAAACTTTTTATAGACTTTTTTCAAGCTGTTCACAATTATCTGCAAGGTGGTGAAAAAAAAGCTGCTGCTGAAGAATCTCATACTGTAACTTTTAGAAAGAATGTTTGGTAGGGTTTAAAGTTTTTTAGCACTTAAACGGCCGACCATTTATGACAACTCAAATTTTTTTATTTTTCAAAGAAATAATTCGCTATAATTACTACTCACCACCTATGACAAATGACCATAAAATATCAAGCTCACTTTGTATCTAATTTGTAAAATCCACTTTTTCCAAAATTGGGGTATCGTGGTCTTTTGACACCCATGATATCTCCTATCGACCATATCTTGAAAAAGAATTCTCGCCAAGACCCAGGAATAAGAGTAATTCTAGACCAATTTCTATGCGAAAAAACACGTTGTTATCTTATATAGTATTTGGCATGTGTGGGTGGGTGGGTATGGGTGACGCTTTTACTTCGAAGGCCAGAACGGGTCGTAGATAGCGAAATCACTTTTGTCGCTAATACCATCGTGTTCCCCAGAATGTCAGCTTTCGTTTAAAAAAGAACAGGCGAAAAAAGAGTTCTAATAGGGGATATACCTATTTTTATGAATGAAGTCATAGCCCCTCATTGAAATTTCGAAATACTATAGAGGCGCCGATAGGCGCCTGTGGTCCCTTGTAACATGTTATTTTTACTTCAGAAGTTCTGAATCAGAACTCTTATATTTTTGATTTTTAGATACATTTAGGATATATTTGATTTCGCAAATGGGCGGGAATTCGAATATTTGTTGTTATAACAAATGATCAAAGCGAAACAAGTAATTGAATTGTGTTGAAGCAAAATTAGCATGATCTTCGTGTTTTTCGCGTAGAAATTGATCTAGAATTACTCTTATTCCTGGGTCTTGGCGAGAATTTTTTTTCAAGATATGGTCGATAGTGGATGTCAAAAGGCCGCGATACCCCAATCTTGGAAAAAGTGGTTTTTTTCAAATCAGATGCAAAGTAAGCTTGATATTTTATGGTCATTTGTCATAGGTGGTGAGTAGTAATTATAGCGAAAAACATTTAAAAGTTTCTTTAAAAAATACAAAAAATTGGAGTTGTCGTAAATGGTCGGCCAACAAAAAATTTGGGGGTATTATCAAATGACATTATCATATCAGGCGAAAATTTTGGAGATCCTTATCACTGTCAAATCAAGTAAAAAATTTAAATTTTTTTTCTTGATTATCATATCATCCATTTCATTTGACGTTTTGTCTAACTCTTTGCGTTCTGCTCACTTGTATTCAGATTTCCGAAGAAATTCATATTGAGCCTTTCACCCATTCTATTCATCCACCTTTCAGAATCCCTCTTCACTCTCCCGCACTTGAACACTTTGGAATCCCAGCAATGTCGGCGCCAATTGAGAGGGTCTTTAGCTATGCAGGGATGGCAACTAATAACAAGCGGCAAGCACTACTCTCACTCACCTCAATAACCAACTTATGATATCCCTTAATAGTGATCTTTGACTCTTTGTTTTACTCTTTTGCTTGATTATTGGTTGGTAGGTTGAAATGAACAAAGATTTTTGGATATTAGATTAAACATAGTATCGTATCAATTCCATCTGATAACAAAAAGCGTATGAACCACGTGATATCAGACGTTATCATATCAGAACACTATCATACCACGCAAAAAGATTTTGAGTCATACCATTATCATATCAGACGAGGAATTAGGCTCCTTATCACACCCGCATCATATCAGAATTTTGACGGCATTATCATATCATTATCATATCAGACGGAAAATTAATGTTTCCTTATCACTATTATATCAAGTCTCAAAAATCGTTATCAGGGAACCTCTGCTTGCGAGACAACAAACATTTGAATTCAAACTGGTTCAAAACTGGTTCTGGGATTTCCTTGAGCGTTTTTTTATGTAAACGGGCGTCTTTTCGTGAATAAATATCCTAATTATTACTCTCTCTCTCTCTCTCTCTCTTACTCCCTCTTCAATGTCTAAGCCTTTATCATGGAGCTGGAGAAATTTAAATCGCAAGTAGGAAATGTTTTAACGACAAGGAGTATTTTCTTTATAAATACCCGACATTTGGGTATTTACCGGCTAAATACCCGAAAAATAAATACCCGGTATTTAAGCAACCCTAGGTAGGCCTTTTTAAATTTCTGATTGCTCAAATCAATTGCTAAAACATTGCTTGGGATTTCTCAAATCAAAAAATCCGACAAGAGAGAGCCATTACACTTTTATTAGAGCTATATTCAACCTTGCATTTCAACCTCGTACGCTTATTAGTGCTGAAATCAAACCTTAATTTCTTAAAAACTAGCAAAACTGACACTAAAATCGTGTTCAATAACCAAAATTAAATTAAAAACGATAACTTAGCATGAAAAAAATAGGAATTTTTTAGAAATTAGGGGCAGAATTTAATATTGCCCAAAAATGTGTTGACTTTAATATTCGGTTATTTTTCTTTACATTTGCACATTAAAACTGTATACAGTCAAACCTGGGTTATCCGACACCCAAAGGGACCGCCCTTATGGTGTCGGATAAACGAGGTGTCGGTTAAACGAGGTGTCGGATGACTGGGGTGTAGGTTTACCAGGCCAACCAAATCGGGCTCATGGTGTCGGATAACCCAGGTTTGACTGTAAGTTTTTCCAACTTTACTGTTGAAATTATTTAAAAATATAACTTGTACACTATGCTAAGCACCTAAAATTTTAAAAAAAGGAACAATTAGCCCGTTATTGCGTCACCTTGTATCTGATTATGGGATTTTTTCATAAATTTAATTCTTACTTTTAATCTTGATGAAATTTTCAAGTAAGAAAGCTGAAAGATATTAAAAATCATAAAAATCTTTAGCTTCTTTAAAATTTAAAATCTTGGGGATTTAAGCGGCTAGACTAAAAATGAACTAAAATAGAAAAAGTAATTTGGGTTTCAAATTTAACTATATTATTTTTTTCGAAAGTAATTAGGTAACCTGATCATATGTGATATATTTTTTAAGATAATTGCAATTAGGGCTCTAAAAATGGATATTTATAAATGGCACACTGTTTGGAGAAGTTTAAAATACAAAGTCAAAGCTTTAAAACAATTTTTGTTTTTTAACTGTATATTTATAATTTATTTTTAGGAATGTTCAGAGAAATACGACTTCACTTTAAGATAACCGTCAAAAAATGTAACCACTTTATTGCTTTTTTTAGTTTTTTGTGATTTAATTCAACCGTATGACCAGAGATTATCAACACACCGAAAAAAACAAGACTAGAAATAATCGTTGAGGAGCTAGCCTGAAAATTGAAAAGAAATACTGAAGATTTGACCTGGGTCAAAAGCTATTGCTTCTTGTTATTCTTCATTATTTAAATAGGGTGGAATTAAATCATTGTAAACAAAAAGACCACAAAGGAGGGAGCTAAATGTCTTAGATGCGTTGGAGAAAAACCATAAACACATATAAGTTTTAGGTGTTTTTTAACGTGAAAAATCTGGTAGTGGTAGCCCAAATTTACTTTAGGTTTAAAGTTAGGATTTTCGGTTTTCGGAATAAAAAATATCGTATATTTGAAAATATTAGAAAAATTCCGAAAATTTATAAATTTGGGTTCTGCAAGTTCAAAGGCAAAACTGAAAAAAAAGCTTTTTTCATAAGTGCTTTAGGTTTTTCTGAAAGTTTTCTCTTTTGTCTGAAACGAATAAGGCCGGAGTACACAATGTGTGTGTCGCCCAAAAACGCCCAAAATCATCTTAATCGTGCTTCTTTTCATCTTTAACGTAGAGAAAACACGTTTTAAAATTGGGAAAGCACTTTTTCCCGAGAAAAAGAAATTTCAGGAAAAATGTTTTTAAATTGGCGCAAAAGCATTTTTAAAGGGAATAAGGGCTGTATTGGGAGGGGTTTAGTTTTAAGAACTTTTTAATTTTGGGATATCAAATAAAGTTGTATTAGATTTATCGAATTATCCTCCAGTTGTAATAATCCTTCCTCTTCTTCATCACTACTTATTTGGATCACATCTTGATCAACTTGTGCTTTAGTAAATACTACTACACAAATCAAAAAGGAAAAATTGAGTTTCATTTATACTACTAATAAACGTCTTTGTATGTGATTAAGAAATTGGAAAAGTGAAAAATATGTTGTTCGATTTGATTGGAAAATGATTGTTTTCATGCGTCACAGCCCTTATATAGAACCTGTTTTTTCTTGCCATTTTTTCCTTGCTCCAAATTTCCTTGCCTGTCTTACCATGTTCTTCAACTGGGCCGTGGCAAAAAGAGACTCTATATGTATTTTATGATCAAGAGTACTTCTCGGAATCATGTCAAAGGAAGTGAGTGCGCGCATCTCTAAATATTCTTGTTATAACAGAGTTTCTTTATGCGGTGACGAGTTTCTTTATGCGGTAGCAAACTCTCAAGGCCCCTGCGCCCCAGAAGGGGCGCAGGGGCCTGAGAGTTCGGACAGTTTTCTGCTTAATCTAGTTAATCATCTTTCAACAAATTTTAAAAATTTAAAAAACTTTTAAAAAATTTCAAATTGAGCTAGAGAGTCAGAAAAAAACCTTTTCTTGTACAGTTTTTATTGCTTAGGCTTAGGCATAGAAATATTTTCTTGGACAGTTTTTTGGCTCAATCTAGTAAAACTTGTTATAAAAACAAATTTCTAAAATCGAAAACTTTTTTTATTAACAATCAGAAACAAAAAATAATACAAACTACAATTCTACATAACCGTAAAATTTTTAGTAACTGGTGTACCAAAAGTCCTTGGGGAGATTTTTAACCCATTTTGCAAAACAAACATTTCTCTTATAACAAAATCCAAACAATAGGTTTGTAGCCTTTGGCGATCAAAGGGTATCTCTGTATTTGTCAGGGGAGTCGTAAATCAATCAATGCTTGGAATCTGTGTGGTTAACTACTGTGGTCTATCTTCTCGTGATCTGTACAAAAAGCTACGAGGAAACTTATGGAACGAAATTGAACAAATTGATAAGGAAGAACTAAATATTCACGATCGAGACATCTAACCATTTCTTTCGTTTAGGCGAGTACGGGTTGGCTGTATCACTTTAAGCGCGAGTGCAATCTGGTTGATCGGCATATTGATAAGTATGTATCAAGAAAAGGGATAAAAGAAAAGACGGATATAGAGGCAGCAATCAGACAATTTCAAAATGAGACAATTCCGATCATAACGAGTAGCCATTGATGCTCCCTTGTGAGATAAAAGGGGACGATCCCGCTGGAATCATATAAAGAACCAGATACAGTCAGAAATCAATAACTCCACTCAGTCCATTGAAAATGGTGTTGATATCATTTGTTTCGAGTAAAACCATCAAAGTTATCGGGATGTTTTCATATTTAACAAATACATAATTAAATCGGCACCATGTCTATAATAGGAACTTTTAGTCTCGATAAACTAGCACCCTTTAAAAGGTAAATCTACACACTGAATAAACCAACTAAAGACCGGCCAGTTGCCGGTTTATAAATTGACTGTACAAGAGGAGTCAAGAATTTCGAAACTTTCTTCTGAATGCGTATTTTCAAAAACATTTTTTAAAGTTCGACTCAAAATTTCGATGCGTATACGTTTCAGCACAAAACGAAACTTATTTCGTTTGTGCTGAAACTCATCATATTTTAAATATTATTGGCGCCAATTCAAATTGTGTAATTTCTCAGGTGCCATCAACAAAGACGACATTTAGCAGCCATTCGTAAATCTGTCTCTGAGCAGAACATGCCAGACCCATTTCGAACCATCTAGTCTATCCAGGTTCAGTGAAAATGACCTATCCAACCATTTAGTCAGGTATAGGGGTGAAGATTGATTGAACCATTTAGTCTTCCATATACTTGCCTCGGAACCAGGCCTATCACGGGAATACATCCACTCTCTTAACTTTGGGGTATTCACACAAAGGTGGCTAATGTGACAGGTGTGTATCACACATGCCGTAAGCGTAAGAACTCAACGCACTACTCTGGTAAAACTACCGAAGGGGCATCACTCAACTCTCCTTACTCTACTGGAAACCACTGAAGGCACTCCAGGACCATTCACTAGGGCAATTTTACAAATAAAAACACAGACTGAAAATATTACTGCAATAATGCTCAATGTAATATAAAAACATCAAAAAATTACAAAAATTTAAATTGGCGCCAATAATATTAATATACTGACGTTTCAGCACAAAACGAAAATAAGTTTCATTGTACTGAAGAACAATCAATACTAAAATTTCTAAGCAATTTTTGTTATAATGTCAAAAACACTATTTTACGTTTAGTCTACCCTTTGGTTTGACCACAAACATCCAAACTCTTTAGCAACCAGGACTCAAACCGCCATGGAAACAAGCAAAAATCGTGCTTTAAAAAATTGCTTAGAAATTTTGAGTCGAACGTAAAAAACTATTTTTAAACTATTTAAACTATTTTTCGTTCCACAAAAAGTTATGTTCAAAAGAATTAGGTACTCCTTCACAAAGCTCACACACTCAATTTTATTTACTGTATTTTTTAAATTTGTATATGTTGAATATGGTGATCAAAGTTACTGATGTGGTTATAACCAGTGTGATCACCAATTTAGGTCTATCTCAAGGGTTTTAAGTGCAAACCCAAATTTGAAAAAGTGGAATCAGTAGAGCTCGTGAGATTTGAGAAAATGCAACAAACAGCTTTGCAAAATATTGACTTTGCTCCGAGATACAAACCCTCAAAGTTGAGGGGGTCGTTCTATCAGAGGAAATACGGTAATTATAAAAATAGAATCGAGGTAGTCATGCATATTCACCTTGATGACCATGCTCAACATATGAAAATTTTAAAAATAAAGTTAAAAAATTGAGTGTGTGAGTTCTGTGAAGAAGTTTAAAAAGTTCTAAATTCTTGACTCCCATGTATATTAAAACTTTAAGTTTTTAGTTAGTAAAAGGCAACTTTTACATACAATCTCTACTAAACTTTTAAAAAAATCATAGCAAAAAAGTAACAAGCTTTGTTTAGCTTTAAAATTGCGTTAAATCATACTGAAGATCTGTTTTGGTCTCACACACACATGGTCAAACTACAATTGTTTAGTTTGTTGGTGATTCATATAATAAATTCCTGAGGGATGTGAAACAACATACAAATGAATAGGTAAATGCTCTTCAACATGCATTTTCAGGCATTAATCTTCGACCACATACAATCCTACATAATGCCATGTAAATGATGTTTGTGGCCCACTCACTTTTGCCAAATTTGTACTCTCTCATTTTTAGCATTCATTATCTCACTGCTTTATTTCCGTCCACTCCAACACTCTTTTTTGGCTCATCTTTCCAGTAAAAAAAGACCTTTGGACCCTAGTATAGAATACCCCCCCCCAAATCTGACCTTTTAAAACTCAAATAAAGAGTACCCAAATATATGTCCCAGACCGCGGAGAATGTGCGTAAGACATTTCTCAGTCACAACTTCCATACGCTGGCCTGCCCTGAGCCTGAGGGCTAAGCCTAAACTTGTTGTTCCAAAGGTTAGTTACAGTGATTTTGGAGGGCGGGTTATTTTATATTAGCGCCGATCTTTGCTTTTCGCTTCCGAAAGTGTATATACGCCTTTTTCCTAAGAGTTTAATCAAAGTCATTCTCTTTTTCTTCATTGCCGCTTAATTGTGAGGAATTTTAAAGATAGCTTCGAATAATGCTGCTTACACAAAAGGGTGAAAATAGAATTGGAATCTGGTCAAAGTCAACATGACCATTAGAAGTTGCATTTTTTTCCATCCTTAATTGAATGAAAGGCTGCTGGAGAGCTTTAACCTAATTTTATTTTGTCATAAATTTAATAATAATGCTTTTACGCACGTGAATATGTCCATTTTTAGACGCGCATGTGAAACAAAAGAAGAAGCGAATGACGTGTATTCTAATAAAGAAAACATTACTACAATATCAAATTTGGATTTTTTTATTTTAATCAAATTCTTATGTAAAAAACAAAAAATAATAAAAAAAAGTCATTACGTTTAAAAATTTGTCAAGGCAACCCGTTGTGCAATTCTTCCGCGGGGAATATCTAGCTTAATAGGTTTAAACAACTAGTGAAGTGTGTAGTTATGTGCAGCTCTGAGGCATCTCACCTCGCGCTATTTTCAGACATATAAACCGGGCACCCTGCTGAATGCACAACTGTAGTACTATCCGGGGATGGTGGTGGGAGAGCGCTAATGTTATTGGAGAGAGACGGGTTCTATAGCAAAAACTTTGGCGACTTCCTCAATTTGGTTTTTTAACAATTTTTAACAACAATTCTGATTATTGCAAACCAAAATACATTTAATTAGTTTAGTTTTGTTCAGACACATCCAAGGCCAGCATAGACATATAAATGGTAGAGTTGGTGCAAGAGACCATTGTGCTTTTGTAATTACACCATGGTTACCAATTTCCACCCTGAATGAACAGGTAAGTGAAAGAAATTATTGTTAATGTTCAACACCGAACGGCACCTCTTTTTGACAGGCAAATTAAACTTGGTCGGCTGGTACGCTCGCTGGCACAAGATCAGCGCAGGCAACCAAATAATAGATGTGACATTGGACTCTTTTGTTTAATATATAATTTTGGTCCTCTCACTAACATAGGACTACGGAATAAAGGGGAACCAAACGAATAAAAACACAACACAGAAACATTTCCATAGCTAAGAAAGAAGGCTACCGTAAAACCACTCTTACCTGGTGGTCCAAAAGTTCGTGGACAAACTTTAGGCAAAACAAAATTTAAAAATTTAAAAACAAAATTTATTGAACAAAACAAATCCAAATATATAGGGTTGCTCCATTTTCCTTCCTCTTTCGATTGGTATGTAAACATTTCTATTTACTCGTTGAAATGACATCCATTTGCTTCAATGCATTTGCAAAGACGTTTGGGTAAGCTGTCCATGGCATTTTGAATCATTTCCTGAGGGATGGCATCCCATTCTTTTACCAAGGATGCCTTCAGAGCTTCAATTGAATTGTAGGGGTGCAGCATTTTGATTGTAGGTATGGCCAGCCAAAGAAGTCCATCAGGTTCAGTTCGGGTGAGTTGGGAGGCCACTGACCAATTGGGTTCCTCCAATCTGGGTCAACTGTGATTGCATCAGGAAAATTTCCTTCAATCCAAGCCAGTCCTCAATCAGACTGCTTGTGGCCTTGTTCAAATAGCCTAATAATGGCTGGGCGCAAATCACCCATTCTAAAAACCAAAATAAATAAACAGCCAAACATTTGGTGAAGAAAAAGTGAACAAAAAAAGTGAGTAAACTAAAATGATGGAAATAATGTAACAAAAAAGTGTGCCACATAAATTATTTCCCTTCCCCATCACTCTTAGATCCATGAAAATTAGTCATCAAGCAAATGTTTATATACCAATCGAAAGAGGAAGGAAAATGGAGCAACCCTATATATTTGGATTTGTTTTGTTCAATAAATTTTGTTTTTAAAAAAATGCCTAAAGTTTGTCCACGAACTTTTGGACCCTCAGTTAGTTATTTTTCAACCCCTAAAACGTCAAAAAATTAAGATTTTTGATGATTTCTGGGTGTTTAACCAAAATTAAAAAAGGCTAAATTCCCTTATTCGGTACCTACCAAGAGCATCCAAAAATATGTTTTATCGATGTTTTACCACTTTTAACGTGTAGAACAAGTGTTTTAGGGCGACCATTTTTGGAAAAAAAGTTTTGACTAAAAATTGACTTTTTGCTTTAGGGGACCAAGGTAAAAGGTACTGGAGGGTATTTATTTCCCAAAAAAGATGAATTTTGAACAAAGTTTTGATAACTGGGACCTACTGCATAAAGAAACTCTGTTATGCATTCATATTCTATGCATACAGAGTAATTTGGTAGTAATCCAGAGTAAAATCTTTCGATTAATTTGTGTCTCAGGTGACTGGCATACGATTCGATACACAGTGATTCGATACTGCGATTCGATACAATTTTGATCTTTTAAGTTACTCCTAGGAATTCTACCATATTTTGTTATAGCTGAACAGAAAGATGCTCTTTATGTATTTGTTATCAAGAATCTTTCTCGGATTTATGTCATAGGTAATACTGTGCGCTCATCTCCAGTTGTATTTCCAGTTTTTAGGCCAATCAAACCACGTAAAGTGTAAGGTGTGTTTAAGAGTGTATGTTAATGTGTACACCACACAAGTCCCGTAGTGGTCCTAACCAACATTCAGTGGTCCCACATGTTGTTATACCCGGCCAATGTGTTGGCAGCCATGGCCAACACCAGCACACACCATTGCAAGGGATAGGGGAACATGTAGTACATGCAGTAGTGTAAAATAATGAATATTTTATTATCACATGTGCTACGCTAAACATAACTACACCTGTGGGGCGATATATCAGTATCTTATAAATGGATCCGATCTGGATGTGGACCTTTGTTTCAGCGAAGGTACCAAAACAGGAGAACTGGCCGTACACCATATCTGAGAACAAACCACTCGATGCATTAAGCATGTATACCAGAGTTTCTATGCTGAAGCCCCAGGTAACAAAACTATGTTTAAATCACATCGTTTCCAAATTTCCTGACAATTAAACACCGCCTCAAAAAAACAAGGAAAAATAGAAAGGCACTGGCCTAGAATATTAATACAATATTTCCTCTATTAACTCCCTCCCCAAAGTGGGACTTTTAATTCATAGCGACTGCCTATCGGCCCACTTTTTTAAATAGATTTCTGAGCATTTATCATACTAAAATGCATAACAGATTCCTAGCTACATTTTGGTATGTTACATGCTCAAATCTAATTAAAGTGGGTCGATATTTTTCACCATCGAAAATCAAGTCCCACACAGGAGGAAGTCTTTGAGAACCAACAATATGAATTTTCTACGTGCGGCAGAAAAATCTGGCCAAAAGACGGGTTAGTAAAAAGTTCAAAATTCAAATATGACCTTCCGCGGATTACTCGTGAGATTTATTAAGCCAGGTTTTTTCTCAGAAGCTTCCGATGTCTTTGTTATAGACGAGGCTGTAAAGACAATTAAAAATACACCCTAAATTTACATGCTTCGAACTAACCATCTTTGGCCAATTTTCCATTCTGCACCAGCGACTGAGAAGAAACTTCGCTAACCTCATTTTCATTTGCCGCTCCTTTCTTGGGATTCAAATACTCGGTCAATGTTTGCTGCATAGATTTAATGATCGTTCTTTTCGGAGTTTTAACTTCTGGCACAGCTAAAAATGACTCACTCTTAAAAAACTGTTCCAAAATCTAGAATATCTTAAAAAGTTAAAATTTGCAAATCTCGAATTAGAAAACACCAACAAAAAGTTTCTGCCAAATCTTCCACAACTTAGCTAGACTATAATCTGCGAAATCACAAGAGCTCGGAAAAATCTAATATAAAAAACTAACTTCGGTTAGCAGAGTTGCTATCTTCCGATGGCGTCTGAAGAATTGCTTCGCTAGCATCAATCGCATCCAATTTCATTCCCTGGCCAATTCGCTTGCCCATGGCTTGCTGTACGGCTTTCTCGTATGACTTTTTTGAACACTCGACTTCTATAGTAGCTGATATAGGGCACTTGTTAATTGCATTACAAAATATAAAAATCACCGACTTCGTTTAGCCTTCTCCTGCGACTGAGTCAGAAGGGAAACCCCACCACTAGCCTTACTACTCACCAGCGATTCATCGTGAATCGAGAAATTCTCTTGCGTATTTTGCTTGGCTTTCTTCTTCACAACTTTCGAAACCTTGACTTCTGGCGTGACTGTAATATTAATCTTAATTCAATAGAAAATACTTTTTATGCAAAATACTGACTTTTTAAAGGCAAACATTCAACCAACGTATGAGGAGGAGTTTCACCGACTTCATGTCCAATCGCTTGATCTTCATTCTTTTTCTTCTTTCTCGGAAGCGTGCTTTGTGATTTAGGCGCAGCTCTCTTCTTGGCCCATTTCGGCGTAGCCGGCTTAGCTGGAAAACATTTTTTTTGAATAACACCATGCAGTGTAAAATTTATCCATAGACTTATAGCAGATGGCGAAACAACAGTGAACCTCATATAAGATTAAGTCCACGGAAAAAAACAACCTTTGAAAGTACAGTTATAATACCCAATCTCATGTAATGCGTTTCCGGTATCTTAATTACCTCTTACCTCATAAATCCATGGTACACTATTTTCACCGAATAAGACAATTTTTACAACGTAAGAGCAAATTAAAAATTAAACATACATTGTACGGAAAGTATGGCTTCAGCTTCTACGATCAGTGGCTCCAAGACCTCTTTCGTGGTAAATCTGGCTCTAACGCTGACATCAAGATAAGTCGACAAGGAAAGCATGCGCAGGAGTACTGTAACCAATAAAACAAATTTTTCGAGCTAAAAGGGTGTGAATTAACCTATGATCATTGCTGATGCATATTCTTCACGCTCGTCTGGCTCAAAACTCTTATTGCTCAACACTGATTCGATCACTGGCTGAATATCTGCAAGATCTCTGGGTGCTGTCATAACTGATAACCTGCAAAATGATAGTAAAAATAAAGCAAGAAAGATATGGCCATTATTCCTCGGTGCATTGGCAATTAGTCTCTTCAGCATTTTAGCATATTTTTAATAATAAATAGTTCAAAATTCTGATCAAAAACAGAGATTTTGCAGGGGAGTCATAAGAGTTATTACAGGGTGAGTCACGTAGGATCTATCGAAGAGCACGGAGGATCCACGGATTATTTATTTATTATTTATTTATTAAAAAAAAAGTTTTATGCTCAGAATGATTGCCGGATGTTTCTGCTCAGTTTGATATTAAGAACTTTCAAAAAAAATTTTTAATAAAAGTTGAAAGATTAATACTAATAAAGATTAATACTACTAACACGACTAAATCAATGAAAATCAAAATCCACCGAAACATCATTTTCATTGATTTATCTTCCAACTTTTATTTTTCTTCTTGAAAGTTCTTAATAGCAAACTGAGCAGAAACATCTGGCAATATTCTGAGTATAAACTTTTTTTTAAAATAAATAAAGTATTTCTAAACTAAATCAATTTCTGATTGTTTCGGTAGACGTGTTTCGATGGATAGTGGGGGATACTCTTAATTCGACGGCTATACCTTGGGGGCTATACCCTATACCTTGGGGGACCTAGGTAAACCACCAAAAAGGGTACGTGGATACCCCCAAAAAGATGGGATTTGAACATAGTTTTGTTGACTGGTATGCATACATTTTTCATGCATCCAGAGTCACTTTCGAGTGATTTGTGTCTAAGGTATGTGGGTGTGCGCATCTCAACCCCATGCCACCAAGCCCCCCTGCGCCCTAGAAGGGCCCAGAAAGGGAGCAGGGGGCTTGGTTTGTTAGAGATGCGCGCACTCACTTACCTTAGGCATGATTCCGAGCTCGACTCATGATCAAAAATGCATAAAGAGACTTTTTTTGCCATGCCCTAGTGACCAAAACAGGATACAATACCTTAATATAAAGTGGCTTAAAAAGTCAAATTTTGGTAAAAAACTTTTTTTGTCAAAAATGAGTTTCAAAATACATTCCACGTGCGTTAGAGCAGCCAAAACACCGAAAAAAATCATTTGGAGGCATTTTGCGAGGGTTCGGAATACGACAATTTTTCCAATAAGTTTTAACTTACACTTTTTATTAAGAAACAGGTCATGTTTCAAAACTTATTCAAACACACCAACGAAAAACAGCATGGAATGGAAAAAGTGTACAGAATTAGGAGTGTTTTTATAAATGTGAAGGCCTGATTTACTTTCCTTTACCGACGAAATTTTTCCGCGCTTTTAAACTCGCGTTTTGTGAAATACAAACGCGTCTGACAAGGTTTTGAAAGTTTTGTCAGAATGATAATCTTGAAAGCCAAGAAATGTAAATTGATAGCGAGTACCTTTTAAATTTTTTTAGGCGGTCAAGTTATCTGACACGCTCTGTAGTTTGTCTTTTATTTTGTTTTATAATCGTACGAGAGATTTCCAAAACCAACTGCGAACCGACGGATTTGATTATAGATGACATTTTAGTGTTTAAAACGTCACTATAAGAGCTATTTTTCTAAAAGTTATAGATGCTTGATTGAAAATTCTATAAGTTAGCTTTAAAAAAAAGTGTCGAATCGTTATTGGGAAATTTAGAAATTTTTTGTTAAATTTGTTAAAAAAATACTTTATCTAACCTAGAGCTTTCGGGCTCGTTCACGAATGCCGGACGGTCACAAACTGCGAGCCAGACCGAAGTTTTAGGGCCCTGGGCCAAGCCGTTAAATTTCGACTCGTGTCTGTGTTGAGCTACTAGTTTTGAAGTGAATCATACCATCATACTTTGTCATGATATCAGACTGAGTAAAAGCTCATCAGACCATGTTGGGAGGAAGATCACTACCTAGGCAACACTGTGTAAGTACCACCGCCTCGGTACCACCGCCACCCCTGTAGACTATCACTTATCGTATATTCTCGATTAATCGGCCCAGGCCGTTTATTTTTCAATCCTTAAAAATAATTTGGTCGATTTGGAGATTTTTGGGTGCTCAACCGAAATCTAAAAAGTGGAATCAAGTAAACTCGTCGTAACTAAGAAAACGCGAAAAAAACAAATTTTCAAGATTGTTTTTCTGGGCTGAGATATAGTTCCCTGAGGCGGTCTGTTTATTACAGGGAGACCGATTAATCGAGGATATACGATGCTATCTTTGTTCCATCAACTGGGTATTGCCTTCTTAGTACCACTACTACCAAGGTATGACCACCTGAGTACTACTACCAAGGAACCTGGATAGTAGCGTATAACTTATAGTATAAGCCACTTGGGTGGCTTATTGTTCAGCCATCGATTTCAAGCTTTTAGGTGTTGAATCTGAAGGGATGCCTTAGGTCGAGGGGGAAGGTTCCTCAAAATTTAGGATTTAAATTTTTTGAAACCATGGTGTAGAGTATTTGCTACGGAGTTGTATTTTGAGTCATATTTGACTCCTTCCTGACGTACATTTTAAAAAAGCGTATCTCTCTTCTCACCTTCAATCTGAAAAACCAACGGTTCACGGTTCACATGAACAGACATCTTGGACGTTAAGGGTTGTCCGACGGTTATGGGTAAATATTCCGCCGCATATATTACGCCACACATAAAACGATGTCCTGAGCAGAGTTGTAACAAACGTCATGACGTCCGTCAAACGTCCCTTCACTTCACCTTCACTGCATAGCCATGAAGGACGGCATGAAGGAAGGGCTCATATTAAAAAATTTCACGACGGGAAGCTTCACGTCATGAACCCATTGAAGGTGAAGGTGAAGGAAAAATCCTTCATTTACCAAGTGAAGGAATTTTGAAGGTTGTTTGAAAGTTTAAAATGCACTGAAGGGAAAATGAAGGAAACTGACGGAAAACTGAGGAATGAGGAAAAAGATGGTGAAGAATGCATTGAGCCGAAATTCCTTCGAAATTCTTCGAAAACCTTCTTTTCTATATTTTAAACTTCCAATCTATCTCTTAGCCATATATAATCTCTCCTAGCCTTAATGACCTCATCTACTGACGATGGATTCGACTACTACTTATCTAACAGGTGAAGGTCCTCATTTTTCATTGTTTAAAATTGAAGAACTTTCACTGGCGGAAGAACTGACGGAAGGGTGTAAAAATTTATTGACTGACGTGAAGATTGAAGGAAGAGCACAAAAAATTTTCCACTGACGTGAAGGCTGAAGAAAGGGCGGGAAAATTTTTTTAGTGAAGGTGACGTGAAGATGACGGCGAAAAAATTTTTCCCAATGACGTGAAGAATGAAGGAAGAACGAAAATTAAAATTTTTTGTGAAGGACGATCGAAGGACGGGCAGGGGTCCGTTACAACTCTGGTCCTGAGTTCATTAGTGAATATTAAAATTGTGTTTTCTGTCGCCAAATTTTCATATTATACTGCTTATCTAGCTGTACGTCCACTACCTCAGTTTCTAAGATGTTAATAATTTTCAAACTAGATTTTGCATAAGTTCAAACCAGGTTCTACCAAAATTGTGATCTCACCCCAACCCCAATACTTGGATTAGGCACCTCCTGGTCAGGTGGATATTCACCTTGATTGCCTGAAAAATTAAAATTTAGTGGAAATTAATAACAAACCTTTTTTGTGACTTAAAATTGTATAGAGAGTCGGGTCGGTTAGTACCGAAATTGAGATTTCTCACCCGAGCGAAAAACCTTGGTTAGGTATATCTCCGGTAGGTAGTTTATGTCACTCAGAGCTATGTCTATGACTCTATGCATATAACTTTTGAAACACTTCTGCAAATTAAAAATGCGATTTTTGTCTACTTGATTTTTGTCTACGATTTTTTGTCTATTTTTTGTGGTGTTATGCTAATTAAAATTGCTGCGAAATGCATGTGGCAGAATATATGCTGGCGGAATATACGTTGGTGGAATACATGCGGCGGAATATATACCCATAACCGTTATCCGACATTTGCGCGCCACGACATTTCCGCGCCGACATTTGCGCGGTGCAATGGCATTTCGTCCAAACGTCAGTTCGTCCAAAGTCAATTCGTCCAAATTTGAATTTCAAGTCAAAAATTTGCGGAAAACCATCTTTACAGCCACAAAATAACTTCAACCGTTCAGAAACCCATGCCAGAGTGGACAAAAGCAAATGAAAATTGGTTTTTTGAAGGTTTACTAAAGGGGGGATAAACTTTTTGCGAAAAAGCGATTGAGCAAATTAGAATTCCAGTCCGATTGTCAGAATCCCCTGATAGGTCACAGGATCGAATCTCGGTGGTGACGAACCTTTTTTTCCTGACTGAAATAGTTTTCAAAGGAGCAGTAATCTTCAGGCTGGATAGTAAAGCCAACTTGAACCCGCTATAAGCGGGTATCCCCTCCAGAATTCGAAATTTCGGATTTAGCCAAAAGTAAAAATTACTTTATTAGCCTCGGGACTGACCAAACCCTGTCTTTAAATCGAGCGTCCGTTTATCGAGAGTTACGAGAGTTGAAAACCAATGAAACAAATATGTTGTGTCCTTAAATCGAGCGTCGACTGTATTTCACTTTAAGACTAAGTTTTTTCCGTATGTATTGTGTTTAGCTTTGTCAGCAAATCGCAGGAATGATCGCAGTGCGGACAAGCCTCTTATGGAAATTGAATGGCTACAATTCTTCACTCAAACTAAGGACTTCCATTTATTCTGGTAATTCTCTCGGTAAGAAGATAAAAAAAAGTATTAGCTAACCTACATATCTAGTTATTCTAGCACAGTTATACAAACCAAGCCACCATTTTTCATCTTTCTGTCGCGGTCTGGGATGGAGCTTCTGAACCGAAATAATCAGTGGGCAGTGGATGGAACGTTTTTTTGCGCACCAAAGAATTTCTACCAGCTTTACACGATAAATGCTTTTTGAGGAGAAACAACACTGCTAGTTGCTCATTGTCTTCTCCCGAACAAAAGTGCTGAAACACGTAATCGCATGTTCTCAGCTTTGCAAGATTCTGAGCTTCAGAGACCTGCATCTGTAATGGCGGGTAGAACACATATTTATTGATCACAACGAATATACAGGTTGTATCTGAACTCGTAAAATTTAAACTGGTAAAACATGAGACTCGTAAATCAAAAATAAAACTCGATAATCAATGAACTGGATAATCAAGTTTCGTAAAACATGAAACCCGCGAAAACGAGTTTTGAAAAACATGGAACTCGTAAAAACAAGTTTTGAAAAACATGGACTTTTTATATGCATCGCCTAAGTCACAGGTTCGAGTACCACTGACCGACAAGTTTGTTGTACCACAAGTTTGTTGTCAAAATGATCGTCACACTCTTGGCTGTACAACAAGATCATCAGCGCACGGATTCACACATACCGCTAAAAAAGTAGAGTAAAAAAAGTTGTGCACCCAGTGGGATTTGAACCTGTGACCTATTTGCGATGCGTGTATGATGCCCCCTTTAAGCTTGTTGATTCTCATCACATTTATTTAGACTTATTGTCGACAAAAAAATTCTTCGCGAAACAGCTCAAACTTAGACCAGAACGAGTGTGCCGAATCATCGTCAGTGGGTGTTTCAAAAGGTTCGTGTGCTTTGACATTTTATCATTTTTTATGGATCTTTTAGAACGGTCTCTTTTTCACACTGCAAACGACACTCGAAGCTGGCTGACAATGATGTTTTAGTAGAAATGGATCAGAGAAAGTATTGAGTGTCCCTTTGAATAAGTTTTCTTTTTGTTGATTATTGTTGTTGTTGCAGGAATAAATAGGAATCAGAAGTCTTTTATTATTACTGGATTTACTATGTCGATCATTATTGAAAAACCCACAAGTTTGGAGATTTCCGTGGGTTAGGGTCCCGAGAACGGAAATCGACCGGGCAAAGAGCTCCCTGCACATTTTTTTGATTTGTTGAGTGTGCGCATATTTTGGACACCATGTACTCATAAATTGCAAAAGCTTATGAGTCACAAAAAATAGGACTGAAAAAATTACGAGACGCAATTACGAGGAGTCTAACTCCAGATCCGTGGCTACTTAACTACAGACCACTAGGCTGCCAATGTGCACAATATCATGGTCTAATATTGGTTAGATACTATTTGAAGTCAACTAAACATAGTAACATAGTCGGTAATCGCAGAATCGAACGAAATATTACGATAACTCAGCCGCACATTAGCCAAATCATAAATTACAGGTCCTAGATATGCGAGAACACAAATTTACGAGTTCCATGTTTTTCAAAACTCGATTTTACGAGTTATAATTTTACGAGTCTCATGTTTTACCAGTTTAAATTTGCCGAATATACACTGTATTTTTAAGACTTTGAAATAGCTCCAATAAAAGCAATTCTTTCAAACGTCGGTTCCTAAAAGCAAAATCGCCACTGAGCCAGTTCATAGTTCGAATGCAAGCGAAAGAAGAGAAGACTTTGGTAAAATATTTAGTATGGAAATGAACTTGTATTTTAAAAATATATTTAGAGCTAAGGTCAATTCAGATGAAGCTTTACGACAAGTGCGCCGACCAAGTGAAATTCAAAGGGGAGCAAATATCAAACTTTTGCTGTGGGGGTACAATTCCGAGGACCGTCTCCAATTTCTTCAATCTATTCAGCATCATCTAGCAAAGTTTTCAGTGTCCAGCAATCTAAGGACCCAAGAAGACGAAAGCCAGGAGGAAGCAGAACATGTTAGTGATCTTGAAAACTAGAAATGTTGCTATTGCCATCTGTTCACGTTATTTGGTGTGCTGTTATGCAATGATAAGAGTATTAAATAATCTAATTTAGAAGGAATAGAATTTCTTCCTAAATATCACGACTAAAGGTATAAATAAATATGCATGGTGCCCTTTTCTTTGAGCAGCATTTTTAAGACAGGCCATATTTACTTAGCTTACATAACTGCCAAGTCAGGTGGTGTAAACTTTTTGGCTTATCTACAACACTGGCAGTTTACTCGTTACACCTGATTTACTGAAGATCTTTGTAGATGATTCATTTTTATATGGCTTACCCACAATCTAGGTGTTATTTCCTAGCATTCAAGTGGTCTACCTGATTGCCTACTGGATTAAAAACCTTGTACTCAATTTTTAGGCCATTATAGCAGAATATAAGATTTTGGTGCGGAAATGTCATAGTGGGTAACCACGTTACGTACCCTTTGTCCGATTCTGGAAAAAAGGTACATAACAAAACACGCCAAAAAAACTATAAATATATAACAATCGAAATGACCTTAACAATCAATTCGAGTAAAACTATTGATGAAGAGTGTGTGTGAAGGCTCCTTTTTTCCATTGACCGTTTTGAAAAAATTTGCTGGAATGCCTTCAGAGTAAGCATTTACCTCAGTTCTCCAATACCGTATTTCCTCTAATAACTCACCCCCCCCCCCTCCCCCCCGCCACAATTTTGGGAAAAAATTTCTCCAGTTTGAAAACGATGATTGTGATTGGGGTAGCAGACACGGAAATGAACACATTTGAATGTTTTTCGAATTTTAGCTTAATACCATTGTATTCGTACTCTCTATGATAGAGCGAATAAAAGCTTAAAATCTTGACTAAACATTGATATATAAAACGTGTGCATTTGCAAAAAAATCAAAAAATTTCATGAGAACAATTTCGGCTTGAAAAGCCGAAATTGTTCGGCTTTTTTTGGACAAGCCGCTTTCGGCTTTTCAAGCAAAACTAAATTTGATGAAAACTTCTGATTTTTTTTGCAAACGCACACGTTTTGCAAATGTTAACAATGTGTAGCTAAAATTCTAAGTTTTCATTTGCGCTATCATGGAGAGTAAAAATAGGACTGTATTAAAGCTGAAATTCAAAAAACATTAAAAGTGTCCATTTCCGTGCCTGCAACCCTAATTGTGATTATGAACTTAATGCACATAACCCCGTATTTCGTTGTATTGGTTGTTAAGAAATGTTGTTATGATTGTTAAAAAATGTTTTGTTGTTAGAAAAATAGAATAAACTTTGCTTGAACGGCTTCTGTTGTGTTGAAATTTTTGCCGGCACCTTTGGGGCCTACTGATTGAAAAAATAACTCAACCCGCTCTAATAACTCACCCCTCTGAAGGGCATTCAAAAAATAACTCACCCGTGTGAGTTATTCGAGAAAATACGGTATTTTATAAAATCTTAGGTGGTTCATGTGGAAATGTGCCGTAGATATATAAATATATAACAAAAATACGGCCGAAAAATGACTGGCCGAAAAAAGACTGCCGAGAGTAAGTAATTTAAGGCAAAGCAACATTCTATATATTATACGCTCTATATAAGGGAACGTCCATAAATTATGTCAGACTGACAGCCCGGTTTTGGGGACCCCCCACCCCCCCTGTCAGAAAATGTCAGAATGGGCCGCTACCCCCCCCCCTTATTAAAATCTGACAGTTTTCTGACACAACTTTAGACTTCCAAATTTCACATTGTATATAATGTTTAATAATCTAAGAACTCAACAATCATTCAGAAAATTCACAAAATTGTTTTCAAAAGGTATTTTTATATTATAGTTGCATACTGAAATTTCAATAGCATACAAAAATAGTTTTTCGTAAATATGTGTTAGCTTGGTCTTGACTCACTCATTCGCCTCTTCTTTTCTAAGGCCTGTTTTTTTGATGCTTGAGACCATTTCATTCGCCGAAAGGATATCCAACTTTCGGAGCTTCAGGTATTGGTTCATAAAGTAGACTGCAGATATTAGCACTATCACAGTAAGCCCATAAAAATGCATCTACGATGGTGATGTTGTCGTCAATCAAAGAGTTGCTGGCAGGAGTAGGAGGAAGTGTGGCTGCAGGAACGGGGGGCGGAGGAAGAGGAGTTAACTGCTGGATCATTCCAGTGGAAAGAAGAATGGCACCACTTTCAAAGCATCTATCCGGTGTTGTACTACCAGTCGCCACATTTGGGACTCACCTTGATTCTTCAGGCAAAACCATTAATGGAGAATTAGAGAGGCAGAACTTTAAAGCTGCGGCAGAAATACTTTGTGACGTTTGTCAGAAATGGTAATTTTTAGTATAAAAATTTAACCTGGAATATTTGAAAATACGTCTAGACAATCAATGGCCACCAAGTTTTTGCACAGTACATCGAAAAGATGCCGCGGAATTGCCATCTCTTCCTGAGAACATTGGCTCACAGAGCATGTCCGCCAAAGTCGTTACACAATGCAGATCCGAAAATGGAAAAGACTGGTGCTGTGGAGGTTACCGATGTGCAAACTTCCAAATTTCCTACCATCATTTCTCCCTGCGCCTATCCCAAGTGTTTTTGACGCAAGAGGACCAAGAGTAGCTGAAGAGGGTGATGAAAAACCTGAATTTGGAGATTTGGCAGACAGACTCGCACTCAGCAGCTGCTTTTCTGAACCCATTTGCTTTGATCAGTACTGCCCAACTATGAAAGACAAGTACGAGAAAATGATGTGTAAGCATTGTCGGCTTTATATGTCTAGCGTCAAACGGAAAAATGCACATGAAAAGTTAAGCCAAGAATTTGAAATGGATTTCATGGATTTCAGGATCCTGAAGAAACCGTCATTGAAGACGAAGTAGATTTGGCTGAGGAAATGAGGCAAGTGCGAGCCCCTTCAAGAAAACTATCAAGAATTAGAAATGGAAAACTTAAAATATGAGCCATAATAAAATATGGACTATATGTTTTAATCTTATTTGCTATAAATACAATTATTTTTTATATAACGCGCAAACAGATAAACAAATACACAAAATTAGGTCAAAATTTTCAAACTGATTTAAACTATTCAAGAAAATTTTTTGTGAAATCTGACATTCCTGTCAGAAAGACCATTTACCCCCCACCCTCTGTCAGATTTTGTCAGATTGGGCTGGGACCCCCACCTCCCTGTCAGCGTGACATAATTTATGGACGTTCCCTAACATACGGCTGAGCTCGGTCCCTTGGCCGTATGTTATATAGAGTTTCGACTATAACCGATTATTGCTCTGCTTTCATACTTCACATTAAAATCTGTCATGTATCTCGGACATTATTTTCTATGTGAAAGTTACGGATCGTGTATCGAGTATCGAATCACAATGTGTATCGAATCGTCGTTATACCGTCTCAGGTATATGTGTGCGCGCATCTCAACCCCAAGTCAACAAGCCCTGCGCCCCTTTCGGGGGTGCAGGTGACTTCCGTTTGCCTTGGATACCAAAGCAAAAGGTACTGGAGAGTACTTGAATTCTTTCCTTTATTCCTTTTTTTCTTAAGCCTCCCCCATGCTTCGGCGAAACAACCCATAATAACATGTTTCGCGAAACAAAAAAGAGGTGAAACATACTTGTTTCGCGAAACATGATTCCCGAAACAGGGTCTTCGATACACGAAGTAAAATGCAAACTTAATAAGGTTTTTCGTTTAATTGCTGGGTATTATTTTGGTGATTATTAGAGGCCAAGTAATTTAGTCACATTTCAATAAAGAATTCAGTACCGTATTTCCTCCAATTGTTGCCCCCCTCTAATAAGCGCCAACCCTAATTGTGTAAAAGGCAAAACAAAATCAATACAATACATAACGAGAAACACATTTATTCGGGACACTACCGACCTATAACCAAGGCTCAAATTTTTTCGACGCAAATTCATAACATTCTTTAATGACGCTGATTTCAATGTTTTCTTCATCACAAATAGCTTTGATCTTCTTTTCAAGTTCCATCTTCATAGCAACTACTTCACATACCTTTTCTAACTTTTCGCAGCGTCCAAGCAGTACCTGAAAAACATTTTCAATCAAAATCACAATATTAACGAAGATCGGAGGCGCAGGACCTAGGAAATTTTTTGCGATTGCTTTTTTTCCAAATTTTCTGACAATTAAAGCACCGCCTCAAAAAAACAAGGAAAAATAGAAAGGCACTGGCTAGAATAAATACCGTATTTCCTCTTCTTTGGGACTTTTGAATTTCATGGCATTGCCTATCGGCCCACTTTTTTAAACAGATTTCTGAGCATGTATCATACTAAAATGCATAACAGATTTCTAGCTACATTTTGGTATGTTACATGCTCAAGAGTCTAATTAAAAAAGTGGGTCGATAGGCAATGCCCTAAAATTCAAGTCCCACTTTTGGGGAGGGAGTTAATAGAGGAAATACAGCTCCTGAACTTTCTACATTGGGAACAGGCTGTACAAAGAGTGCATGAGGAGACCCACACATACAAGGTATATCAAAATTACGCTGCCACCCAAAAAAAAGCACTTTGGAACATAATCTCTCTTAATTTCCCAGTTTATTGGTAACGAATAAATTTTTTTAAAGCAGCTTACCGCGCATAGAATTCCAAGTGAAGTTGGATATTTCCGAGGGTTAGGGCCCGAAATTCGGGAATCGACCGGGCTTACATAGCCAGATTTTTTTGGCGGTCGCGTAATTTTGATACAGCCTGTAGAATTATGTTTTAAAGCGGCAGAAAAAACTGGCCAAAAGACGGGTTAGTAAAAAGTTCAAAATTCAAATATGACCTTCCGCAGATTACTCGTGAGATTTATTAAGCCAGCTTTTTTCTCAGAAGCTTCCGTTGTCTTTGTTATAGACGAGGCTGTAAAGACAATTAAAAATACATCCTAAATTTACATGCTTCGAACCAACCATCTTTGGCCAATTTTCCATTCTGCACCAGCGACTGAGAAGAAACTTCGCTAACCTCATTTTCATTTGCCGCTCCTTTCTTGGGATTCAAATACTCGGTCAATGTTTGCTGCATAGATTTAATGATCGTTCTTTTCGGAGTCCTAACTTCTGGCACAGCTAAAAATGACTCACTTTTAAAAAAACTGTTCCAAAATCTAGAATACTTTAAAAAAGTTAAAATTTGCAAATCTCGCCTTAGAAATCTTCCACAACTTAGCTAGACTAAGCTGCGAAATCACAAGAGCTCGGAAAAATCTAATATAAAAAACTAACTTCGGTTAGCAGAGTTGCTATCTTCCGATGGCGTCTGAATAATTGTTTTGCTAGCGTCAATCGCATCCAATTTCATTTCCTGGCCAATTCGCTTGCCCATGGCTTGCTGTACGGCTTTCTCGTATGACTTTTTTGAACACTCGACTTCTATAGTAGCTGATATAGGGCACTTGTTAATTGCATTACAAAATATAAAAATAACCGACTTCGTTTAGCGGATGCCTTCTCCTGCGACTGAGTCAGAAGGGGGAAACCCCACCACTAGCCTTACTACTCACCAGCGATTCATCGTGAATCGAAAAATTCTCTTGCGTATTTTGCTTGGCTTTCTTCTTCACAACTTTCGAAACCTTGACTTCTGGCGTGACTGTAATATTAATCTTAATTCAATAGAAAATACTTTTTATGCAAAATACTGACTTTTTAAAGGCAAACATTCAACCAACGTATGAGGAGGAGTTTCACCGACTTCATGTCCAATCGCTTGATCTTCATTCTTTTTCTTCTTTCTCGGAAGCGTGCTTTGTGATTTAGGCGCAGCTCTCTTCTTGGCCCATTTCGGCGTAGCCGGCTTAGCTGGAAAACATTTTTTTTGAATAACACCATGCAGTGTAAAATTTATCCATAGACTTATAGCAGATGGCGAAACAACAGTGAACCTCATATAAGATTAAGTCCACGGAAAAAAACAACCTTTGAAAGTACAGTTATAATACCCAATCTCATGTAATGCGTTTCCGGTATCTTAATTACCTCTTACCTCATAAATCCATGGTACACTATTTTCACCGAATAAGACAATTTTTACAACGTAAGAGCAAATTAAAAAATTAAACATACATTGTACGGAAAGTATGGCTTCAGCTTCTACGATCAGTGGCTCCAAGACCTCTTTCGTGGTAAATCTGGCTCTAACGCTGACATCAAGATAAGTCGACAAGGAAAGCATGCGCAGGAGTACTGTAACCAATAAAACAAATTTTTCGAGCTAAAAAGGGTGTGAATTAACCTATGATCATTGCTGATGCATATTCTTCACGCTCGTCTGGCTCAAAACTCTTATTGCTCAACACTGATTCGATCACTGGCTGAATATCTGCAAGATCTCTGGGTGCTGTCATAACTGATAACCTGCAAAATGATAGTAAAAATAAAGTAAGAAAGATATGGCCATTATTCCTCGGTGCATTGGCAATTAGTCTCTGCAGCATGTTAGCATATTTTTAATAATAAATTCAAAATTCTAAATTCAAAATTCTGATCAAAAACAGAGATTTTGCAGGGGAGTCATAAGAGTTATTAGAGGGTGAGTCATGTAGGATCTATCGAAGAGCACGGAGGATCCACGGATTATTTATTTAAAAACAAAAGTTTTATGCTCAGAATGATTGCCAGATGTTTCTGCTCAGTTTGATATTAAGAACTAGGGTTGGATTCGGTCGGTTAACCGAAAACCGGGTTTTTTGGCAAATAAACCGAAACCGAAAACCGATTTCAAAAAAACCGGGAAAACCGAAAACCGGGCGACAAAAATTCACCGAAAATCGGGTACAGTTCTGTTAACCGACCGAAAATTTTTGGAAAAACCGGAACCGAAAACCGGCTTTGAAAAAACCGGTTTTTAACCGACCGATCCAAAAAAAAATCGACCGAATCCAACCCTATTAAGAACTTTCAAAAATATAAATAAAAAGTTGAAAGATTAATACTACTAACACGACTAAATCAATGAAAATCAAAATCCACCGAAACATCATTTTCATTGATTTAATCTTCCAACTTTTTATTTTTCTTCTTGAAAGTTCTTAATAGCAAACTGAGCAGAAACATCTGGCAATTATTCTGAGTATAAAACTTTTTTTTAAAATAAATAAAGTATTTCTAAACTAAATCAATTTCTGATTGTTTCGGTAGACGTGTTTCGATGGAGAGTGGGGGAGCCTACTGTAAATCGATACTCTTAATTTGACGGCTATACCTTGGGGGCTATACCTTTGACGGATATACCTTGCCTTGGTGGACCTAGGTAAACCACCAAAAAGGGTACGTGGATACCCCCAAAAAGATGGGATTTGAACATAGTTTTGTTGACTGGTATGCATACATTTTTCACGCAGAAAAATTTTCATGCCAGAGTCACTTTCGAGTGATTTGTGTCTAAGGTATGTGGGTGTGCGCATCTCAACCCCAAGCCACCAAGCCCCCCCCCTGCGCCCTAGAAGGGCCCAGAAAGGGGCGCAGGGGGCTTGGTTGGTTAGAGATGCGCGCACTCACTTACCTCAGGAATGATTCCGAGCTTGACTCGTGATCAAAAATGCATAAAGAGACTTTTTTTGCCATGCCCTAGTGACCAAAACAGGATACAATACCTTAATATAAAGTGGCTTACCTTGGTCCGCCAAGGCAAAAAGTCAAATTTTGGTCAAATTTTTTTTTGTCAAAAATGAGTTTCAAAATACATTCCACGTGCGTTAGAGCAGCCAAAACACCGAAAGAAATCATTTGCAGGCATTTTGCGAGGGTTCGGAATACGACAATTTTTCCAATAAGTTTTAACTTACACTTTTTATTTAAGAAACAGGTCAAGTTTCAAAACTTATTCAAACACACCAACGAAAAACAGCATGGAATGGAAAAAGTGTACAGAATTAGGAGTGTTTTTATAAATGTGAAGGCCTGATTTACTTTCCTTTACCGACGAAATTTTTTCCGCGCTTTTAAACTCGCGTTTTGTGAAATACAAACGCGTCTGACAAGGTTTTTTGAAAGTTTTGTCAGAATGATAATCTTGAAAGCCAAGAAATGTAAATTGATAGCGAGTACCTTTTAAATTTTTTTAGGCGGTCAAGTTATCTGACACGCTCTGTAGTTTGTCTTTTATTTTGTTTTATAATCGTACGAAAGCGAGACGATTTCCAAAACCAACTGCGAGCTTTAAAAAGCGAGCTTTTTTTAGCTTTAAAAAAAGTGTCGAATCGTTATTGGGAAATTTAGAAATTTTTTGTTAAATTTGTTAAAAAAAATACTTTATCTAACCTTTATTTAATTAATTTATTTAATTTTTTGTGTTAAAAGGCATAATAACACCAAAATCATATAAAACAGCAGCGATTTTTTTCCAAAAAAATGCTTTTGCGGCTCCGGTTTTGGTCTCGGCAAAAGTGAAATTCCGGTTCCGTTTCCGCATCAGACTGCTTGTGGCCTTGTTCAAATAGCCTAATAATGGCTGGGCGCAAATCACCCATTCTAAAAACCAAAATAAATAAACAGCCAAACATTTGGTGAAGAAAAAGTGAACAAAAAAAGTGAGTAAACTAAAATGATGGAAATAATGTAACAAAAAAGTGTGCCACATAAATTATTTCCCTTCCCCATCACTCTTAGATCCATGAAAATTAGTCATCAAGCAAATGTTTATATACCAATCGAAAGAGGAAGGAAAATGGAGCAACCCTATATATGTGGATTTGTTTTGTTCAATAAATTTTGTTTTTAAAAAAATGCCTAAAGTTTGTCCACGAACTTTTGGACCCTCGGTTAGTTATTTTTCAACCCCTAAAACGTCAAAAAAATTTAGGGCCGATTTTTGATGATTTCTGGGTGTTTAACCAAAATTAAAAAAGGCTAAATTCCCTTATTCGGTACCTACCAAGAGCATCCAAAAATATGTTTTATCGATGTTTTATCACTTTTAACGTGTAGAACAAGTGTTTTAGGGCGACCATTTTTGGAAAAAAAGTTTTGACTAAAAATTGACTTTTTGCTTTAGGGGACCAAGGTAAAAGGTACTGGAGGGTATTTATTTCCCAAAAAAGATGAATTTTGAACATAGTTTTGACAACTGGGACCTACTGCATAAAGAAACTCTGTTATGCATTCATATTCTATGCATACAGAGTAATTTGGTAGTAATCCAGAGTAAAAGTCTTTCGATTAATTTGTGTCTCAGGTGACTGGCATACGATTCGATACACATTGTGATTCGATACTGCGATTCGATACAATTTTGATCTTTTAAGTTACTCCCTAGGAATTCTACCATATTTTGTTACTTAAGCTGAGCAGAAAGATGCTCTTTATGTATTTGTTATCAAGAATCTTTCTCGGATTTATGTCATAGGTAATACTGTGCGCTCATCTCCAGTTGTATTTCCAGTTTTTTAGGCCAATCAAACCACGTAAAGTGTAAGGTGTGTTAATAAGAGTGTATGTTAATGTGTACACCACACAAGTCCCGTAGTGGTCCTAACCAACATTCAGTGGTCCCACATGTTGTTATACCCGGCCAATGTGTTGGCAGCTTCGCGGCCAACACCAGCACACACCACATTGCAAGGGATAGGGGAACATGTAGTACATGCAGTAGTGTAAAATAATGAATATTTTATTATCACATGTGCTATGCTAAACATAACTACACCTGTGGGGCGATATCCATCGAGTATCTTATAAATGGATCCGATCTGGATGTGTTGGATTCTGGATGTGGATAACTGTTCAGCGAAGGTACCAAAACAGGGAGAACTGGCCGTACACCATATCTGAGAAACAAACCACTCGATGCATTAAAAAAAGCATGTATACCAGAGTTTCTATATGCTGCAAGCCCCAGGTAACAAAACTATGTTCAAATCACATCGTTTTTAGAAGAAAGCATACCATAGTACGTCAAAGTATGCGTAAAAGTGTATGGAATCGCAGTATCGAATCACAATGTGTATCGAATCGTCGTTATACCATCTCAGGTATATGTGTGCGCGCATCTCAACCCCAAGCCAACAGTTCTGCGCCCCCTTTCGGGGTGCAGGTGACTTCCGTTTGCCTTGGATACCAAAGCAAAGGGTACTGGAGAGTACTTGAATTCTTTCTTTTATTCCTTTTTTTTCTTGAGCTTCCTCCATACTTCGGCGAAACAACCCATCATAACATGTTTCGCGAAACAAAAAAGAGACGAAACATACCTGTTTCACGAAACATGATTCCCGAAACAGGGTCTTCGATACACGAAGTAAAACGCAAACTTTATAAGGTTTTTCATTTAATTCATAACATTCTTTAATGACGCTGATTTCAATGTTTTCTTTCAGATGGCGATAGACGACAAGATCTTCTTTTTCAAGTTCCATCTTCATAGCAACTATCACATACCTTTTCTAACTTTTCGAGCGTCAAGCAGTACCTGAAAACATTTCCATAACAACATTAAAGTCCCGTCCTGATTTTTAAAACTTCGCCGGCCGTCCACCGTACCGTCTTATAAAAAAAATTCAGCCGGCCTTTGGCCGGCCGCTCATTTGTCCAGCATCATTACCGGCCGTAAGCCGGTAATGATGCTTGAATAGACGTCTATTCAAAGCCGTTCCCGGACGGACGGGACGGAAGACGGTCTGGGCCCGGAGACGACGCGGTCACTATGATCAGGACCAGCTTGAAAAAAGATACAGCACCAATAACTTCGAGTTCCCTTTGAAGTTGTTGTCACCGTTTGCCGCCAGTAAAGATGATCGTCGTAATGGCCCATTGATTTTCTCTTCTCACTTTCGAGTAGCTCTATTCGACTTTAAACATAAATAAATTAAAGAGATCATAAAAAACACGAAAAAAACGCAACAAAAAATGCAACGACACAAACACTGACGAGCAAACAGAGTTTCAAACCGTATTTAAAAAGAAATCGTGTCGGGACAATAAAATTGGATGAATTCACCGTTGGATGAATTCACTTTGGATAAATTCACCTTTGGATGAATTCACCTTGGATGAATTCACCTTGGATGAATTCACCTGGAGCCATCAAAAATGTCGAGCGACAAATTCGACAAATTATCGAAAATGTGTTGTTGCCGTCGATTCTGTGACCTGAATCTCACTAAATTTTATTTGGGTATTTGATGGTTTATTTCTGGCTTTCCATTTATAAATTCCGCACACACATTCACCCGGCACCCCTGATAAAACCAGGGTACGATATTATGTGCTGTTTTACAGCACATTATGCTGCTTTTATTCGAAATGTGTTGTTTTTTGTGGTGTTTTGCGGTACAAATTTCGAACACTGCCGATAAGGCAGCACCAAGAGGACGTCCTCATGGGCACTGGGTTATTGGGACTCTACTGTAAAGAATTCTTTAGCTCGAAATGCTAAGCTCAGATACCAGTGGCAAGATGTTCGACCTTCAATCTTTCATGGACCGTCACATGGTTTTCAGGGCAAAAGTAATTATTATTTCTGCCCGTACTCTTTTGTATTTTTGATGCTTTTTCAGGTGGATTACACATACGAAGAAGTAGAGCAACTAATCGAGCAGGCAAGAGCAGTCATTCAAAATGAAAGCGCTCTTTGTGAAATCCCGGTTCCTGTAAACGTTGTAGGCGATATCCATGGACAGGTTTTCGAAACATTGGAATTTTTTTCGCTACAAATGGGTGCTTTCAGTTTACGGATTTGCAACGAATCTTTTCGATAATTGGGACTCCTGGAGAGAATCGATACCTTTTCTTGGGTGGTAAGTCTTTTCATTTGCCTTCTTTCTCAATTCTCATATAAGAATAAATCGCAGACTATGTTGACCGAGGTGAGCAATCAATGGAGTGCATTTGTGTGTTGCTTGGATACAAAATCGCATTTCCGGATAGAGTAAGATGTGGTTTTCATTATTGTCTGCTCTGACTGTACCCTTTTTAGATATTTTTGCTTCGAGGAAACCACGAATGTCAATACGGTAATTTTCTTTCATTGTGCATACAATATTTTTATTTTTATCTTTCAGTTAATCGGACATACGGTTTTTATGATGAACTGGAGCGGCGATTTCATTTGGGCCCGGCAATGAAGCTCTTCAAGTCATTTAATGAACTGTTCACTTATTTTCCACTTGCTGCTTTGATCCGCAATCGTATTTTGTGCATGCACGGTGGTCTATCCCCTCATCTCAACTCGCTGCATGATATTCGAAACGTATGCTGAGTTAATTATAGGCGAGGTTATTAATAAAATATTGTCTTACAGATCCCAATGCCAGTGACCCAGATTGAAGCTGATGGGCTAGCGCAGGACCTTTTGTGGGCCGATCCCAAGTATGACATCAATGGTTTCGAATTCAACTCCTTGCGTGAATGTAGCGTCAACTTTGGAGAAGATGTCGTGCGAAAGACGTGTCAGAATCTCAAGCTTGATCTTGTCATTCGTGCTCACCAAGTATACAAATTCCCTTTCAGGACGTATACAATACTTTATTCCTGGTATTGTAGGTCATGAAGAACGGGTATGGATTTTTCGCTGGACGCAAGCTGGTTACCATCTTTTCCGCACCTCGATACATCAAAGAATTGGTAAACCATTTTTTCATTTTTTGTATTGGTGCATAACTGCGTCGATTTGAGAATAATCGTGCCGCTATTCTCCGAGTAAACAGCTCCTTGGTGTGCAGTTTTGTTCTTCTCAATCCGGTGACCAAAGAAACGGCTGGTCCGGAGCACTTCCGCAAAACTTTCAAAGATGAATCAACGGCTTATTCAAGTGCTGAATGAAAAAAGATATATCGTAACTTTATCCGTATGTAATACTGGTTGTAATAATAGTTGTGTAAATAAAGTACATTTTATTGCGTAACGAGGTCTGGTTAGTGAGTGCTGTTCTTACAGAAAGGGGCGGGCATTTATCATGCCGTAAAACCTCTATTAATAGACCCGGGTCTATTAATAGAGAAGACAACTCCCCAAGTCCCATGTGGCATTGTGTTTTTAGCTACGAAAAATCTCACATTTTTAAGCACACCACCACTCAAAATGTAGCTAAGAAACAGGGCTATTTTTTGAGTGGCCGTGTGCATAAAAATGTTGGATTTTTCATATTTAAAAACACAATGCAACAAGTGACTTGGGGAGTTGTGACCTCTAATAATAGACCCGGGTCTATTAATAGAGGTATCATACTCCTCTAAAGAAGCCCCAACTTTTATCGTGTGAATCCCTGTCTTTTCAAATCGCCGGTAAATTAGGGCTATACACGCATACCATATTCTTCTTTGACCGATTCGGTCTAAACGATGAGTTTCTCTTTTATTTTCAACCCCAGTATCTTTTTCGCGTGCATGCCTGCCATGTTCAATCACTTGTGTATTGTATCCGTACCCTGTTTGACCGATTCGGTTCGTAGTGCTCTACTAATAATAATTTTGAAGACATTTTATTATCATAAATAAAAATGAAACAAATATTAAACAAACAATTTATAGATTCAATTGATTAAGTCATATACTTTTCAAAATAAATTCAACGATGAGTTTGGATATTCGATACCGTAAAAGAGATGGGGATACGATTCGGCGGCGAAAAAAATATCGGAGGCAAATTCAGCAGCGGAAAAAATGGCGAATTTTTAAAGGACTCTTTGCTTTGCAAAGCTGAATTTCTGACACCAGATTCGTGACCAGCATGGTCGCTTTGCTTATAAACATGGTCTTAATTCTTAGAACTCACGCATATTTTGAATTCCACTCGAGACAAAAAAATTCAAATCTATTTTCAGAAAAAAATCGGACTTTTTTGGTTTAAAGGGAGAGGGAACTTCATATACGCATCGCCTATAGGTGACAGGTTCAAATTCCACTGACACGGGAAAGGCACGACTGCACCGTGGCTTATTAAAGAACATTATATGTCAAAAGATAGCCCTAACCGAGCATGTTACTGATCCGAGTTGGAATTTCGTATCGAGCCGTCTAGGCGGATATATTTCATTTTGAAAGTTGCAAAAATCAGCATCAAGAACCTATTAAAAATAGAGACATGATGATTGTGTGGTCGTGTGGTGGAGTGGTGTTGGTCCAGGTTGTTTTTTTTCATGTCGCAGGTTGGACTCCCACCCGAACAATTTTTTATTGTTTTTCGTTTAATTTTTTTATCATAAAAATATCATAACTATTTTACTTCGATATGCCAGCTTTTCTTTATACGGTATCAACAAAAAAACGAAGGAAGTTCTTTGACAAGTTTCTGATGTGTAATTTTAAAAAGATTTGCATCAACAAAAAAACGAAGGAAGTTCTTTGACAAGTTTCTGATGTGTAATTTTAAAAAGATTTGCATCAACAAAAAAACGAAGGAAGTTCTTTGACAAGTTTCTGATGTGTAATTTTAAAAAGATTTGCATCAACAAAAAAACGAAGGAAGTTCTTTGACAAGTTTCTGATGTGTAATTTTAAAAAGATTTGCATCAACAAAAAAACGAAGGAAGTTCTTTGACAAGTTTCTGATGTGTAATTTTAAAAAGATTTGCATCAACAAAAAAACGAAGGAAGTTCTTTGACAAGTTTCTGATGTGTAATTTTAAAAAGATTTGCACTTTTTTAGGACCACAAATGCTTTTTTCTTAACATTTTTCTACATAATGTTTTTTGCTTTAAAATATCAATAAGCACGGGACAAAATGATTTTTTTCTGAATTCATTCCTTGGAAATAGTAGAAACGTACTTTTTTCGGAAAAAGAACTTTTTTATTCGAAATTTCAAGACCAGAAACCAAGTATTGGACCATTTGGTTGTGAACTTTTTTCACTTCCATTATTTTTTTAATAAAAAAGCTATAATAAAAAAAAGTTGACATAAAAAAATAAAACGGTTGTGATATTTTGTAGTGAGTGGTAGTCGAACCTTTAGCGATTTTTTTGTCTTGTTTACGCGGGAACGACTGTCAATTTTTTTCTCGGCCGATTTTTTTTTCTGTTAATACCATTTTGTGGCTGAGATGCAGGGCTACACAATGGAAAAATTTCCAGCCACAAATCGCTGAAAAATGTTGATAAAAATGCGTTTATTTGCACCCCACATTGCACTCGTCGAGTTAGATGTAGAGTGCAAATAAACGCATTTTTATCAAAAAAATTTCAGCGATATGTGACTGGAGAATTTTTTTATTGTGTAGTTCTGCATCTCAGCTACAAAATGGTACTAACCAGGGTTGCTGATAAGTTAACTCTTTTGGAAAACTTTCCAAATTCTTTTCTGTCCGGTAAATTAAGCAACTACTAACAGAAAAAAATTTGGTCGAGAACAAATTTTACAGCCATTTTCAGCACTTTACATCGCACTCTACGTTGCACTCACTGGGACGCGACTTAAATGTTTGTTGTATCCAGTGGAATTCAAAGTATGAATGAGTTCTGAGAATTAAGAGCCTTTTTATAAGCGAAACGACCATGTTGAACACGAATCTGGTGTCAGAAGGTGTCCGTTTTGCAAAGCAAACATACATAAACCCCATTTAAAATTCCGCCACCGAATTTGCTTCCGCTATTCTTCTATTTTTTTCCGCTGCTATTCCTTCCACCGCTGAATCGTATCCCTACCGTAAAAGGCGAATGTATTACCGTATTTATTCTAATAGAGCAGCACCCCCTCGTTCAAAAGCATGTTCTTAGCATTGCGTTTTTGACCTACTTTTTGAAGACTTTTGTTAAGCAAGTTATCACCCAATTTGTAGCCAGTGAGATGAGCTTCAAGAGGAGTGGTAACTCGCCTGACAAAAGTTTTCAAAAAGTGGGTCAAAACACAACGCCAAAAACACGATTTTGAATTAGGAGGTGCCGCTCTATTAGAATAAATACGGTAACTATTAAAACCAAAATACTGTAGTCTTGATAAGTTTACTTTCCTTCAGACACAAGTTTGTCGTATGCATCCAATGTCAGGAAGTCACTCAACTCCGGCTCCAACACAAACTTTTCTAGCAACTCTGAAGCCTCAGGCAGACGGTTGACTACAGATCCAGCACGTATAAGTCGCCTTTCTGTCTCTGCTGCAATGGTCTGCTTAACCAGATTGGGGTCGATGGTGCGGCCATCTAAATTTTACAGACAAATAAAAAATATGGTTAGAAAACACCGTCCTGTAAAAATACCTTCAAGGCGAGCCTCGTGACGAAGCCATTGCCAGAGTTGGGCTCGAGAAATTTCCGCAGTTGCAGCATCTTCCATCAAATTGTAAAGTGGCACACAACCAACACCTCTAAGCCAGCTGTCCAAGTATCCTGTAATGACAAAATTCATTAAACAAATTTTTTTCCAAATAATGTTCTTCAATGTTCTTTTATAAAACTAGGAAAAATCTTTTTACAGATATTATATTTAGAATAAAAATTTAGAACGAAATTTATAAATGCTTTCCACTGACCAAGAGTGACAGAAATGTTTCGTCGGAACCCGAAGTCAGTCCTCGTTCCGTCAGGCACCACTGTCAAGTCTTTGCTGGAAGCATCATAAGAAGTCAGTTGACGACCAATTTGGTTGGGTCCATTGAGAATTCCATCAAAAACTTCTTTGGCTACGGGTATAAGTCCAGGATGAGCCTAAATAATATTATGTTTTATCGAATATAGCGTATATAGCGAAATCAGTCAAAAACTGACCACCCAGGTTCCATCATGTCCTGAAAATTGTAGCTGGTATACTATAAATCAGCACTAAAAAGTTTTTTGATTGACTCACCATCAGTTGCCTCACGCTCCTTGTCAGCTCTGACTGCAGCCAGAGCTTTGTCGTTGGCGGCCTGGTCGTGCTTAATTGGAATTTGAGCAGCCATACCACCCATAGCAAAGATCTTGCGTTTGTGACAAGTCTTAATTGACAAGAGGGAATAGGCGCGAAGGAATTCGGAGGTCATGGCTAAAATTTTGAAAAAGTTGTACAAAGCGTTTAAAAAAGGTTGCTGTGGTCAATATACTCATCAGAAAAAAACCAGGAAAGTCGACTTACTAATTTGGAAGCGGTCAGGCAGAAGAAATTTTCGGTGGTTTCGGAACACTTTGATGTAGGAGAAGATATAATCCCATCGTCCACAGTTCAATCCCACAATATAGTCCTTCAAGGCATAAGCAATCTCATCCATTTGGAAGGCAGCCAACAGGTGCTCAATTAGCACAGTGCACTTGATGGTGCCATGTGGGAGGTTTAACTTCTCTTCCGTGAATGCAAACACTTCAGCCCAAAGTTTAGCCTCTTCAGCGTTTTCAAGCTTAGGCAGGTAGAAGTATGGCCCAGAGCCTTTGTCTACCAGGGCTTTGGCATTGTGGTACACAAACAAGCCATAGTCGAAGAGAGAAGCACTAAGTGGCTTTTTGTTGACCAAAACATGTTTTTCGGTCAAATGCCAACCACGGGGACGCACTTTCAGCACTAAAATACAAGAAAAATTAAGTAAGAGTGGAAGAAAAGAAATGGTTATGCATCATTCCAGGTCTAGATGCCCTAGCCACTGAGACAACCGGTCTTTTAAAATAACGCAAATGCTCTACGCTCCGTATCATAAGTATAACCGCAACCATATTTTGTGATATTTTAGCGATTTTTGACTAAAAGAGAGCAATGTTTTAGCCGGCCCAGCGCTGCTGAGTAAATGGCAAGCTGCCCCGTTTGACTTTGAAATAACTAACCAGCAGTTTCCTTGTTTAAATGATAGTGGACTTTGGTGGCAGGATGTTCAAATGAGATGTCTCCCCTGACAGCATCAAACAAATTAATTTGTCCCTCCATTTGGTTGCGCCAAGTAGGAGAGTTTGAGTCTTCGAAGTCAGCCATAAACACTTTTGCTCCACTATTTAGTGCGTTAATCACCATCTTCCTGTCGGTCGGGCCAGTTATTTCCACTCTTCGGTCCTGCAAGATTTCCAACTCGGTTTTTTAAGAATATGTTTATACAGTCAACCCTCGATTTAACGTCACCCCGATTTAACGTGAAAAAATAATGACTAAAATTTAGTCAATGTTAACAATCGATTTAGCGTCACCCTCGATTTAACCTCACCTTAGGACCGGTCTCTGGGGGTGACGTTAAATCGAGGGTTGACTGTATTAGGGTTATGGTTTGAAAGTAAAACCAACCATAAGATCCTTAGGTATGGGAGCTCCTTGCCAACCCCCGTCATTGCGGATCTCCGCAGTTTTGGGGTCGAAGTCGGGGTAGTAGTCACCGGTGTCAATGCGGTTCTGCAAAATCTTCCTCTGAGCTAACAACTTGTGTCTCTTTGGTTCGAAAGTTTGATGCAGATCTTTGAGGAAGCGCAGAGCGTCTGGTGTCAGAATCTTTTCATCTCCTGATTGCATAATAGAGGTGATCTGCACAAATGAACTTCAAGCTTGATTGAGACCAGGTTAAGAAAAAATATACCGTAACAATCTCATCCTCATCTGGGGGAGCAGTTGCTGTGTGGAATTGAGCTTCTTCAGTACTTCCAGCTAGGGCAGTTGTGCTGGATATACCTCCAGCTGCAGCTTGGGAAACGTAGTCAAAGTAGCCAGTACCAACCTCTCGCTGATGCTTTACTGCGGTGTAGCCGTGTCTGAATTTGGATGAAAGTTAGTAATTTTTCGGTGTTGTTCATTAAAGGGGGGGAAGCTACTTAGGAGGGCTGCACCTGATATCCGATATCCGGCACTTTTTTATCAGAAAAAAATGGCGAATTTTCGGATAATTTTATTTTTGAAAAAATTTTTTTCAAATTTTTTGAAAAACTATCTGGTACGCGGTACTTTTTTGCATCCGATATTTTTTCATATCCTGTGAAGCCCTGCTACTTAGGTTTGAAAAAGTGGCCTCGGTAGCGTAGTGGATGTGCGTTTGCATTTTATGGCCCAAAATGGTGCACAGGTTTGATTCCGCCTGGTGGCACCCTACTTATTTCGGCTTGTTATCGGAGTTATTCGACTTTTTCATCTCCAGATTGGTAAGCAGCGATTCCAATTACCCCTAGACTGTTAAACAAGCCGTTATAAGAAGGGTGCCACCAGGTGGAGTCGAACCTGTTTTGGGCCATAAAACGCACACCCAATGCGTCATCGAGTCCACTTTTTTAAACCTGTGTGTCTCCAAAGAGCAAACCAAATTGACTTTATGATGTGCACTTGCAACCCATTATTTTTGAAAAAATCATAAAGGAAATTTTTTTGGCGGCGATCGACGTCAAAACGGCGGCGTTCCAACTATGCCCCTAAGTGATTTGTGGTCCTGATCTATGGATGGCCTTTGGATGGGCAAGGCCCAAACCACAAAGGGGACCATTACAACCAACAAATTTTTAGATTAAACTGACAAGGACTGCGTTCATAGAATTTCGGATCTGTGTCAGAACAAAAAGTTATGGAGGTTTAAAAGTGTCCGAATTTCTCGACACATCCTGTATTTCAGAGAACGTCACAAAACAATATTTACTTCTCATTGTCAAATTCTTTCTCCTGCAACTCGGAGTAGGCAGCCATTCCACGCTCCTTGTAGTTTCTGGCCAGGTCAAACATAGAGAAGTTGTTAGCATGGAAACCGGCTAAAGTGATGAACTGGTATTTGAAGCCCATTGCTCCCAACTCTTTCTGGAACTTTTCCATGTCGCTTTGTCGTAGATGTTTGCGCCAGTTAAACGAAGGGGAGCAGTTATAGGCGAACATTTTGTCAGGGAAGTCCTACAATAAGCAATAGTTTAATTTCTATATTCATATACAAATACAACAACATACCCTTCTGACACCCTCAGCAAATTCTTTGGCGTCAGCTAGTGTGGGGTGAGAGGTCTCCATCCAGATCAGATCACAATAGGGTGCATACTGTTTGGCTCTCTCGATGCAGGACTGAATGGCAGTATCATCTCGCAGTCTAAAAAAAGGAGATTTGAAACTTAGGGGTATACTTGAAAATCAATAAATATTGTATTCTCTCTAATACAGCACCACCCCTGAGTCAAAATCGTGTTTTGGCATTGCGTTTTTGACACATTTTTGAAGACTTCTCTCAAGCAAGTTGCCCGTCATTTTGTAGCCAGTGAGACGAGATACAAGTTGAATAGTAACTTGCCTTACAGAAGTATTAAAAAAGTAGGTCAAAAAATGCCAAAACACTATTTTGAATTGGAGGTGGTGCTCTATTGGAGAGAATACGGTAAATTTAAATTTATTTACCGATGGAAACCCTCAGGAGTTCGTCCAGCAGCCCGGTCGATGAATGGATGGTCGCGCTCATCGATATCACTGAAAGAAAAGAAAAATTTAATTATCCAAGTTTGAGTTAAGCAATGACCGCCACTTACGTAGTCAACAGTCTGGCTGATTCAGCATCAGTTCTGGCAACAATGATTGTCGGAACGCCACACACATCTGCTGCTAATCTAGCTGCATTCAAGTGACGAATGTGGTGAGAAATGGGAATTAGAACTGGAATAAACAACTAGTTGAATATTGTGCACACTGGCATTTTACCTTTTCCACCCATGTGTCCACATTTTTTTTCAGACCCCAATTGGTCTTCAAAATGAACACCAGCAACACCAGCTTCAATGTATGCCTGAAAATAAGATTCAGTAAGCATACGCCAGTGTGCGCGTACGGCTTTTGTTCAGGCCCAGGAAAAATGCAATCCAACGATATCCTCCATGCAAGTCAGCGCTTTAACATTTGAGCTATCGGGTCGCCCTGTTTCTTATTTTTCTGCTATCTGCCTCCTTTAAAATTCTCGCGCTAGTATAGAATACCCCCAAATCAGACCTTCCAAAAATTGTTGTAACTATCCTTTGGAACAACAAGTTTAGGCTTAGCCCTTAGGCTTAGGGTAGGCCAGCGTATGGAAGTTGTGACTAATAAGTGTTTTACGCATTTTTTCTGGGGTCTGGAACATATATTTGGGTGCTCTTTACTTAGGCTTAGGGGTAGGCCAGCGTATGGAAGTTGTGACTAATAAGTGTTTTACGCACTTTTTCTGGGGTCTGGAACATATATTTGGGTGCTCTTTACTTAGGCTTAGGGGTAGGCCAGCGTATGGAAGTTGTGACTAATAAGTGTTTTACGCATTTTTCTGGGGTCTGGAACATATATTTGGGTGCTCTTTACTTAGGCTTAGGGGTAGGCCAGCGTATGGAAGTTGTGACTAATAAGTGTTTTACGCATTTTTTGGGGTCTGGAACATATATTTGGGTGCTCTTTACTTAGGCTTAGGGGTAGGCCAGCGTATGGAAGTTGTGACTAATAAGTGTTTTACGCATTTTTCTGGGGTCTGGAACATATATTTGGGTGCTCTTTACTTAGGCTTAGGGTAGGCCAGCGTATGGAAGTTGTGACTAATAAGTGTTTTACGCACTTTTCTGGGGTCTGGAACATATATTTGGGTGCTCTTTACTTAGGCTTAGGGTAGGCCAGCGTATGGAAGTTGTGACTAATAAGTGTTTTACACCCTTTTCTGGGGTCTGGAACATATATTTGGGTGCTCTTTACTTAGGCTTAGGGTAGGCCAGCGTATGGAAGTTGTGACTAATAAGTGTTTTACACCTTTTTCTGGGGTCTGGAACATATATTTGGGTGCTCTTTACTTAGGCTTAGGTAGGCCAGCGTATGGAAGTTGTGACTAATAAGTGTTTTACGCACTTTTCTGGGGTCTGGAACATATATTTGGGTGCTCTTTACTTAGGCTTAGGGGTAGGCCAGCGTATGGAAGTTGTGACTAATAAGTGTTTTACGCACTTTTTCTGGGGTCTGGAACATATATTTGGGTGCTCTTTACTTAGGCTTAGGGTAGGCCAGCGTATGGAAGTTGTGACTAATAAGTGTTTTACGCACTTTTCTGGGGTCTGGAACATATATTTGGGTGCTCTTTACTTAGGCTTAGGGGTAGGCCAGCGTATGGAAGTTGTGACTAATAAGTGTTTTACACCCTTTTTCTGGGGTCTGGAACATATATTTGGGTGCTCTTTACTTAGGCTTAGGGTAGGCCAGCGTATGGAAGTTGTGACTAATAAGTGTTTTACGCACTTTTCTGGGGTCTGGAACATATATTTGGGTGCTCTTTACTTAGGCTTAGGGGTAGGCCAGCGTATGGAAGTTGTGACTAATAAGTGTTTTACACCCTTTTTCTGGGGTCTGGAACATATATTTGGGTGCTCTTTACTTAGGCTTAGGGTAGGCCAGCGTATGGAAGTTGTGACTAATAAGTGTTTTACGCACTTTTCTGGGGTCTGGAACATATATTTGGGTGCTCTTTACTTAGGCTTAGGGGTAGGCCAGCGTATGGAAGTTGTGACTAATAAGTGTTTTACACCCTTTTCTGGGGTCTGGAACATATATTTGGGTGCTCTTTACTTAGGCTTAGGTAGGCCAGCGTATGGAAGTTGTGACTAATAAGTGTTTTACACCCTTTTCTGGGGTCTGGAACATATATTTGGGTGCTCTTTACTTAGGCTTAGGGTAGGCCAGCGTATGGAAGTTGTGACTAATAAGTGTTTTACGCACTTTTTCTGGGGTCTGGAACATATATTTGGGTGCTCTTTACTTAGGCTTAGGGTAGGCCAGCGTATGGAAGTTGTGACTAATAAGTGTTTTACGCACTTTTTGGGGTCTGGAACATATATTTGGGTGCTCTTTACTTAGGCTTAGGGAAGGCCAGCGTATGGAAGTTGTGACTAATAAGTGTTTTACGCACTTTTTCTGGGGTCTGGAACATATATTTGGGTGCTCTTTACTTAGGCTTAGGGTAGGCCAGCGTATGGAAGTTGTGACTAATAAGTGTTTTACGCACTTTTCTGGGGTCTGGAACATATATTTGGGTGCTCTTTACTTAGGCTTAGGGTAGGCCAGCGTATGGAAGTTGTGACTAATAAGTGTTTTACACCTTTTTCTGGGGTCTGGAACATATATTTGGGTGCTCTTTACTTAGGCTTAGGGGTAGGCCAGCGTATGGAAGTTGTGACTAATAAGTGTTTTACACCCTTTTTCTGGGGTCTGGAACATATATTTGGGTGCTCTTTACTTAGGCTTAGGGGTAGGCCAGCGTATGGAAGTTGTGACTAATAAGTGTTTTACGCATTTTTTCTGGGGTCTGGAACATATATTTGGGTGCTCTTTACTTAAGTTTTAGAAGGCATAAGTTTTGGGGGAATTCTATACTAGGGTCAAAATTCTTAATCCGAGTTAACAGAAAGCTGATGACCGCAAATAGTAATGGTTTTTGGTATAACAGTAAATTAGGCATCAAGCGGTATCGCAGCCTGAATTTGGAGTTGCCCCGTGCATTTTTTCTATTTTTTGAATCTCTTGTCTAACTCAATGAAAAAGTCAGCACCATTGCCATAGGGTAATCACACAAAAGTTGACTTGGTTAGCCAGCTGTCACATACGTAAAATATTTCAAAAACATCATTCTAAATTAGGCGGAGCCAGCCTATTAGATAAAGAGAATAAGAAAGATATACCCAACTGGTATGGTATAACTCCAATTGTTTCAATGTTAATTTACCGTATTTCCTGACTTTGATGATGTATATCTCAGCCAAGGCAAACTATTTAACACCGCTGTTTATTGCGTTTGCTTGGATTCCGCTTTTTCGATTTTGGTTGAACAGCCGGAAATTTCCTGATCGACCCCAAAATTTTCTGATTTTTGGGGTTTTGAAAAAAAAAGTGCCTATGAACGCTTGCTTATTAGAGGAAACACGGTGGTGCATCCCGTAAAAAATCTTTCCAAGGCTGTCTCACCCCAAAGAACACCAATAATGTGTTGTCATCTTTTTTGCATTTCGAAAATCTTCTTTTGTCAAATATTTGTTCACTTTATTTTCCCCTCAGCATTTCTTCAATTTGCAAAAGGATCAAAAAGTGTCATTCCAAGTTTTTTTATAAAGCTATTTCTAAAACTAACAGTTTGCTTTCGGGTAATTGATATTCCACATCACATTTTACAAAAAGACCATATTTCTTTTCCTTCGAAAAATTGCACATTTCATTGAAATCCATTAAACCAAATAAGGAAGGAGAACAATGCAATCTTTGCTCTTTTGTTTGTGTAAACACTTTTCCAAAACAACAAGCCTACCTTCATCAACTCAAAACAATTGAGAGCACCCCCAAATCCAGCTTCTGCATCTGCCACAATTGGAGCATACCAGTCCCTTTGAGCCATATAGTCTTCGGCTTCCACACACTCTATCTGGTCAGCTCTTCGCAGGGCCTTGTTGATTCGCTTAGCCAGTTCGGGACCAGAATTGGAAGGGTAGAGCGACTGGTCAGGGTACATCTCGCCCACAGAATTGGCATCCGCAGCCACTTGCCATCCTAGAAATACGCGCAAATGGGGTTACACAAAATGGTTATTGAAAAAAAGACCAACCCGATAGGTAGATAGCCTTGAGACCAGCCCTGACCATCTGGACAGCCTGGTTTCCGGTCTGTGCCCCCAAAGCAGCCACATAAGGTTCAGTCAACAGCAGTTGCCATAACTTGTTGGCTCCTCGTGTGGCCAAAGTGTAGTCAATGTCGATGGAACCGCGCAGTTTGAGCACGTCCTCCACTTCATAGTTCCGTTTCATGCCCTTGTATCGACCCTTTGGCGCAGTTTTTATCACCTCAAATTACAGGATGTTTCAAGAATTTCAAGCTTTTTGTTTTGGTCATTTTTTTGTTTTATTTATTTCTTTTATTTTTTAAAAAAATCTGTAAAGGTGGGATATTACAGGTATAAAAAGGGCCGGATAAAATAGTCAACTTCTTATACAGGGCTCAGATAGTGTACAAGCACCCATAAATTTACCAATTTTTGACCAAAAATATTGGGTTGGTGCATAATTAACGTCGGTTTTTTATTTGCACACTATTCAGCAACAACCCAAATACAAGTCCGCCTATAACATTTCTGAATATTATTCTGGAGCATATTCACCCTCTACATCAATAACAGCTTCCCATTTGCTCGGTAGCCGATCCATTCCGCGAGCGAAGAAGTGAGAATTTTTTGACGTTGACAATTTCTTCTAGGTCATCGTAAATTTTTCCTACTTGCCAGTTTTTGAGCGAGCGATTGACGTGGTACTCTGTCGGAGCTTATTTATTTTAGCTTAATTTATTTAATATGTGTGAGCAAAAACAGAATGAATTAAAATGTCAGATGTTCACTAAATTAACAAAACAAAAAAACCGACGTTAATTACGCACCAACCCAATATGACATGTTTTAATGGTGCTTATGTGTTTGTCTCTTTTTGTAACATTTTTTAATTTTTAAATTCGCGCCTCTTTTTTCAGAAGTAAAAACGTTTGAATTCGTTTTACCGGCTTCGCCTGAATTATAAAAAGGAAAATAAAATGGCTGTAATTAATTTGCCCCGTCAAATTACTGATTTACCATATCAAATCGTAAAAATTTGTTTCTCTCAAGTATTTTTTAAGCTTTTTGTTTTAATTTTTTCTAAATTTTTATACCAAAGTGTAGCCCTAGATCTCAGCTTTCTAACTAACTATAAAACTGACCTAATGAGATTTTTAACACCGGAAAGGCCGTATGCCCTAAAGGTACGTTCTTGTGCAGAATTTCACGCTGAACACGATAATGTAAAAAAATTTACAAAAAGTCACTATATAGTGGTCAGCTGCCCTTGTGAACCGACCAAGTCACGATTTTTGCCTATGCAACTTCAAAAGGTAGACCATGCCAATTTTTTTCAATAGGTTGATCTAATTTTAAATGCAAACGAAAGCGCATATTACGAGCTTTCTAATGGCATATTGTTAATGCATTTATGACAATCAAATGAAAAATTTTTGGCTTAAAGAAACCATTGTGTTTTTTTTCTCTCTAAAACGTTATTCATACAAAAATATGCACAAAAGTGTGAAATTCTAAAAAACGGCGAATTGTGTTTGACGTATAGGATAGAATTTTAGACAAATAAAATTCACATCAAAATAAAAAGGGCGTCAATGCATGAAATTCGGCAAAAAACGGACAAACGCCCTAAAGCTGTTTGATCATCGAATAGATTTTCTTTCACAATATTTGATTTTGACGCAATTTTTTAACACTTTTCTTAGGCAAGTTACCACCCATTTTGTAGCCAGTTAGATGAGCTAAAAATGAGTGGTAACTTGCATAACAGAAGTTTTCAAAAAATGGGTCAAAAATAGAATGCTACAAAGATGTTTTTCGAATTTAGGGGGGGGGCGCATTATTAGAGGAAATACGGTAAAATGACTTAGGCTAAGTTCACAATGTAGAGGCAAAGTGAGCGCTTTTTAATTTTTAGATATATATTTTTTTCAAAGTTTTAGTACCAAACTGTAGCCCTGAATATCAGCTACATTGTGGTACCAAACTTCTAGAAAAACGAAAAATTTGTAGATCTAAACTTTAAAGGCGCTCACTCCGTGCTGAAAGACGTGTCAGAGTGAGCGCCTTTTAAAGTTTAGATCTACAAATTTTTCGTTTTTCTATAAGTTTTGGTACCACAATGTAGCTGACATTCAGGGCTACAATTTGGTACTAAAACTTTGAAAAATTGAAAAAAAAAATATATCTAAAAATTAAAAGGCGCTTTGCCTCTACATTGTGAACTTAGCCTTAACTCCAGGGCTCTCATCCGTACTTTATTTAGGACCACAAATCTGCAGAATTTTTGAAATTGTCGGTCAAAATCTTACTTTTTGGTGCTCAAAACTTAACAAGCACCGGGTGAAATAGCACTTTTTGCCGAAAAATGACCAAATTAAAGAAAATTCAGTTTATTTAAACTTTTTCAGATGAGAACCGTGCTTAACCCTAATTTTCCAATTTTCTTGTAAAAAATACCTGGTAAAAATTTTTGGAGACGGACATCTTGACCACTTCACTTTGCTGGCAGTTTTAGCAATAGTGTTAGTAAAAGACCCGTATAGAAGGAATATATTAGCAAGAGAAGAGAGGTTGACCCGCGATAGCAGCAAAAACAGCGGCTAAATTTATTTACACACCTGAAAAAAGACGAAGAAATGTGAGTCAATTAATTCAGTCCAATAAAAGTTAATGTCCAAGCACAAAGATCAATAAATTAAATGGCCAGCTGAGAGTGATGGTCAGTCAAAACAATTTAGATAAGAGAGAGAAAATATTTTTCACCTCTTAACTTTCAAATAAAAAACTTGTAAACTTAAATTTCGTAATATTCAAAGGGGCATGCCCACGCTAATACAGGTGGTGCCCGCCAATTCAAAAATTTTTTGCTAATCATTGAACTTCTGTATGGATTTTTCAACTTGGTTTGTAACATAACAAGGCCTAGAATTTAGTTTTAGGTATAGTTTTGTTAGAAACCAAGTTGAACCCGTACAAGTTGAATGATTAGGAAACTTTTTTGAATTGACGGGCACCACCTCTTATTAGCGTGGGCATGCCCCTTTAAAGAAACCATATAATTTTGTCTTTTTTTACATTTATGTTTGGGTTTTATTCAACTATGGCTAATTTTACGTATTTTCAATTTTTAAAGGAAATAAGAGGAATACTCGCGGTGATCAGTTTGATGGTAAAATATCAATACCTGAACATTTATGACCTACTTCTGGAAATTTTGATCGAAAATAACAGATTTTGTAAAGAAAAGCTTCCCGAAAGTCAATATCTCTCTGAATCTGAATTCGTCGAGATCAGGTCAAAATGATCTCAAAAAATAATTTCTAGGAGCTGAGATATAGCTGCTTTGAGTAGACCAGTTAAAAATTCGCACCACTCCCCTACTTAGATGGATATCTCAGCTGCTAGAAATTATTTTGACCTGATCTCAACAGATTTGGATTCATAAACATTTTGGAATTAAGGTAACTTTTGGGAAACTTAAAAACTTGATTATTTCCGATCAAAATTTCCAAAAGATCAAATGGTTACGAGTTTCAATGGTCAGATTGTTTTTCTATTTTGTTCATTCTTACACTTAATGATTTATTAACTTAAAAAAAAACACTGAAATTCCGGGGTATCGACGTTATGTACCTTTTGTCGCAAATGGGGAAAAAGGTACGTAACGTAACACGCCAAGTTATAACGCGTCAATTTAAATTTTTTTTGAAAAAGGTATCATAAGTACCGTATTTCTTCTAATAGGCCGACAGTCTGCAATAACCCGATACCCCCTACTTTGAGGGTCTGCATCTCATTGCAGAGTGAATATCTTGCGAAACTGTTTTTTGCGTTTTCTTAACTCCCACGAGCTCTACGATTCCGCTGTTTCGATTTTAAATTTTTACGCAAAAATGTCGAGATCGACCCAAAATTTTTCAGATTTTCAGGCGATTGGAAAATAACCCGATATGTCGACCTATTATAAGAAATACGGTAGTAAATTTTTCTTTCGTTTTGTAAAGGAATTTTGCACCCATAAGGATTTGAACTAACAATCTCAGCCCTCTCCTTTTCAGCGTCGCTCAGAACCCCATCCAGATTATCCAAAAGCAAAAAATAACTGGTTTATTGGGGGTTAAAATGCATACAAAGTCTCTTTTTGCCATGTCCCATGTTGAAACACATGGGACATCAGCCTAAAAATAGACAATAATTTAAATTTTTTAAATTGACGGGAACTTGGCGTGTTACGTTATGTACCTTTTTTCCCATTTGGGACAAAAGGTACATAACGCACAACGCACCGAAATTCCTCGCTTTAGCTAGGAACTTATGTACAAATTATACAAAAACCAGCTGTTTAAAAAAAACGAAAACACTTTCCGTACAATCGAATACAAAACAAGTAAATAGATGGTTGATTCGTGTAACCTTAGAATGAACTAGCCCAGCAATTTGCTATCAACAACAAGAGGGGGGCGGCACCGTTGTTTACGTGTGTATATATAGGGGGGGCCGACCCTTCGAGGATCTAATCACTCATTGAGCAAAAAGCAACGATGGACATTGGAGGCGGAGCCTTAGATTGCACTTTACACCTTTTCAATTGGAGTCTTTGTTTCTCTGGCTGCTGTTTACTGTTGATAGAACCTTGTGTTTTTATGAGCACAAAGTACACGCAGAACATTTATTAGGGGCTGCGAGAGAGGTCTGATTGATCTCCATTCTAGTTATCTTTATAAGGTGGTAGAAGTGAAGACCATAGAGATTGCAGAAAAGCACACCGAGTCAGAGCAAATGAGGGCTCAAAAGACAGAATAGGAACTTGCTACAGACTTCAACTCGCTGCAACGACTGCATGCTCGTAAAAAGACAGTTCATGGCGCTTTTTGTGAAATTTTTTGTACTTTTAAATAAAAGTACCGAATTCTTAGCCAGAAAATTTATTCTGAGGCACTCCAATGTGCAAAATTTTCTCGAAAATCCAAATCCCTAAACAAAAAGTTGACAAATAAAATTTGGTCACTGAGATATGAG